>BRDA01012659.1:0-24315 GCA_036984385.1 Crenuchus spilurus | reverse complement strand
GTTAACATTTGCAAAAATGAATACAATCATTAGTAACTACATGAACTGTCATTTATATGTTCACATTCTCATGAACTAATCATTGATTCACAGTTATTAATCATCAGTCAATCATTAGTTAATGAGTTGTTAATGAAATTTATTATAAAGTGTTACCGATAAATTAGCTTAAAAATAAACAATAAAAGTACAAATCAAATATGTCAGTATGACTTAAATAAATGTTATATTTTATAATACATATACATTTTTGGTGTTTCTAAGTACAAGTTGTTTATTGCTATTTTATTATAAACATCAAGAACAGCGTGATATCAGGAGAGAAGCCCAAGATGTAGATTGATACATCTGTGATAAGTGGAAGGTTGTGTATTACTTTATTAGGTGCATTCACAACACCAGACCTTATGTGTTATTCACAAAATAGGATTTTTCACATTCATGGCAAATATGAGCCATATCCCCTCCGTTATTGGTCAATATCTGCGTAAACCCATGAATTGCCCCCCTGAGAGTAAACATGTTCTTAAGAAGGACGAGGTTAATCTCAGGAGACTAATTAATGTATGGCCTGGGCTTCAATAATGACTACTGTAGAGCAACCAGAGTTAATGACAGTCTTTCCCCTCAACACACACACACACACCTGGTGTAGCTCCATCTGCCTGGATCACCTGTTCTTCATTCATCCCCTGAGCATTCCCTCGCCTTCTCCCACGAGTCGCCTTCCTCTTCTGTTTATCTTCAACCATACACTCCAGCGTCACCTCCTTTCCTCTCCGCTCCTCATCCTCGGCCTCCTCTCCTTGTGACTCTCCCATAACAGTCCTCTCACTCCTCTGAGCTGGCTCTCCCCAGCTGACCAATGACATCACTGTCACTGACCTAGATTGCTGGAGTGGAGCGAGGATTTTCCATCCACAGTGTCATGGAGGCCTACCCACCTGTGACTGAGCCGTGTAGATTCTGGGAATACAGCAAGCGGCAGAAGTGTCCACATTTGGTTACTCTTCAGCTTGGCCTACCGTGACTGTTGGTGCATGAAAGCTGAGGTGTGGCTTAAAGAAAATAGGCCAAACTATCATAAGCATAAACTTCAGATCTAGTCTTATGGTGTGGCCATGTGTGTATTACAAGCAAAAGTGTCAACATCATCTGTTTAAATACACATTAAACCTCCTCCTTAACTCCATGGATGTGTCTCGATCATGTAGAAATTTGATTTTTGGCTGATGTTCGGTAAACAAATATCCAGCTGAATGGCGCCCTCTTGTGGCACAAATCTGAATTGTGAGTTGAACCTACATAAAGTCTCTTAAGTGCTGTGCAGCCTGAAAAGAATTATTTCTGGACGAAAACAACTAAAAGTGTCTACATTTTAAGTCAGTTTTAAGCATGTATGTGTTAGAAATCATAAAATATATACAGTATCTGCTATTTTTAAGTGTTCTTTAACTAAAAACATCTACATTTTATTTATTTCATGTAGGTGCTGCCTAAAAGTCCAAATTTTTAGGCATAAAAAATGTTAAATGGTTAAATATGAATTTTTTTTTTTTAATTTAATTGGCAAGGGTAAACTGTAATACACAGCAAAAATGAAAGATGCCTCAAATATGTTGAGTCACTCAAATAAGTGCCTCAAGAAATTTTAAAGGGGTTCCTAGTTAAAAGTCTAGAAACTCCTTCAGAAACTTTAATCAAAAACATTTTCAGTTTTCAGTGAAAATTTCAGTTCCTCAGATATCCATCCTTTGCAAAAGGGTTCCTGGAGGTTCCCTAATTGTGTCATTGTGGCACGCCAAACAGTGCGTCAAGTATCCATTTATTTTTAGAGGGTAACATTCTGCAACAATGCATATTGTCTATTCTCAACTAATCCTTATTCTCAACAATAGAGAAAAGATGGTTTTACCTCCATAAAAGAATCAGTGCATCTAAACTGGCTGCTGTGGGTCGATATGCCAGCTTGCTGTAGTCAGCCCACATGCCAAAGGCACTGAGGCAGAGTTACTGTGAACAAACTCACCAGAGCAGAGTAAACAGCTCCTCGTTGCCTGGGAACTTGGTGTCCTAGTAACAGGTTCTCATTGTGAACGGAACTGCATAACAATAGAAGTCAAGGAAATGATTCCTCCTCCTCCAAACCAACCTGTGGGTTCAAAGCCATTCAATATTAATTGTCGCCAGGCTCTGTGTTTTGGCACAGAAGTAATATGAGAACAGAGTGTCAATCATAATGGATTTGTGTGGTGGGGGGTTTCATCCCATTGTGTGTGATTAGGTGTAAAATAACATTTGCCACAGGGCAACGGGATCCAACCGGCGCATAACAAAACACATTCCGGCTCTGTTCTCTCTTTCTATTCTTCTGCTAAATAAAACCCATGAAACGTAAAGGAGATATTCTATATTTACTGAATATGGAATATATCATCAATGTATTCTATAATTTCAGTGTCCTTATTCATATGAATCAGATTTATTCTACTAGTGATTCTCCAAAAATTAGATTATAGAAAATCATTATTTTTGTTACTAATATAATTAAGAAATATAAAAGGTCAAATATTTTATATTCATTACATGGGAAGTGACATACATGTATTTCAAACTTTTTTTGTTTTAGTGTTGTTACGGTTTGAATAATAATTTCCAAATTACTCCAAATGAAAGATTGGTATAATTTGATTTTTATGAGCTACAAGACTGATCAACATAAAAATGGCTTGAAATGTGTCACTTTACATGTAATGAATATATAACAATGTGCCTTTTTGGAATTTGGATGCAGTTGTTTATTTATTTAAATAATTAAAGTTAATTTATTTCAGTAATTTAATTAAAAAAGTGAAATGCATATATTGTATAGATTCATTACACACAGTTTTTATTTAAAATGTTTTTTTTATTTTAATGTTGATGATAATGGTTGACAGTGAATGAAAACCCAAAAGTCAGTATCTCAAAACAGAATATTATACAAGATCAATTAAAAATTATTTAATACATAAATGTTCTACTGAAAAGTATGTACTTTTGCACTTGTTTGGGGCTCCTTTTGCATGAATTACTGCATCAGTGCGTTGTGGCATGGAGGTGATCAGCCTGTGGCACTGTTGAGGTGGTATAGAAGCCCAGGTTGCTTTGATAGCGGCCTTCAGCTTGTCTGCATTGTTGGGTCTGGTGTCACTCATCTTCCTCTTGACAACAGCTCATAGATGCTCTGTGGGGTTTAGGTCAGGTGACTTTACTGCCCAGCACAGTGATACTGTGGTTATTAAACCAGGTGTTGGCACCTTTGGCAGTGTGGGCAGTGCCAAGTCCTGCTGAATAAATGAAACCCACATCTCCATAAAGCTTGTCAGCAGATGGAAGCATGAAGTGCTCTAAAATGTTCTGATGGACAGCTGCGCTGACTTTGGGCTTGACATAACACAGTGGACCAACACCAGCAGATGACATGGCTCCCCAAACCATCACTGATTGTATAAACTTAACACTAGTCCTCTGCACAAATATGACCTTCATAGAAGAGTCATCAGATAGTCTAGGTTTAAGAGAGATGGGAGTCTGGTCTTGTATGGCTGGAGATAACTACCCTGCGGTGTTACCAAGATGGCAGCAGAGTAAACAAACTTGTCTTCTAATAACTTTGAAGCTATCTGCTCCCAAGCTCTGTGTGTTGAGTGATTGGTTTATTTTGGACTTTGCACTGTTTTTATGTGATTGTTACATTTTGTAAATGTGCCAGCTTGTTGCATCACTTCCCATTTTGAGTTTTGTGATGGCAAGGATCACTGTTACATCTGGGCCTCCGAAGGAGACGCATGGTTAAGGTGGACATAATATTCTAATATTAGTAAAAGGATGAACCAAGAGCCTAACTAGCCACAGAAAGGTGATATCTGGAAATATGCAATCGATCCAGAGTTTGGATGGAATTCTGTATGAAAGAATGAACCCCTCCCTCAAATGAGCCCAGAATTGGTCCTGTCAAATATTTGGGACAAGTGTGAAATCTTTCTTTTACAATACAACACACCTGAGTTGATAGGAAACATATTTGACATTCCTAATATTTGGGCCATCTAAAGTTAGTAAAGATCATGTGAGATTGGGACAAACCATTCTTTACTGTAAGAGTTTTTTTTAATAGTTCACAAAATAATGAAGAAAAAATCAAAATAATGAGGGAAAAGGTACACTACCGGTTAAAAGTTTTAGAACACCCAAATTTTTCCAGGTTTTTTTATTGAAAATGATTGAGTTTAATGTCTCATTGAGTCTGAAATTAAATCATAGGAGTAAATTAAGACATCATGGAATCAGTTTATAGAACAAAATGTGTCTAAACTTTGGACACAAAGCAGCACCTTTGTCAGATATAACAGCTGAACACTCGTGACATTCTTTCTACATCAGACCTCGAACATTCTTCAGCCAGTTCTTCACAAATCTGCTGCAGAACGTCACATAAATGTTGGCACTTGTTGGCTTTGCTTTTCACTTCATCCCAAATCAGCTGGATGGGGTTTAAGTCTGGAGACTGTGCTCCACTCCATGTTTCCAAGCTGACCATCTTGTTGTTTGTTCCTGAGGTAGTTCTGGCAGAGCTTGGACTGATGTTTTGGGTCATTATCTTGCGGTAAGATGAACCCCTTACTAACTAGGTGCACCAGAAACATTCTAAAACTGTTCTAAAACTTTTGACCTGTAGTATATTTTCATATTTTGTCCCTTACCCCAGTTGGACTCAATTTGCCAATACATGTTTGGAGCCCAGGCTTGGCTTCTGTAGTTTAGAAATGGAGCATTGAGACCAACACACCAGTAAAACTAAATAGTCACCTAAATAGCCCAGTTAAAAAAAAATACATCTCCAAATCTTCTCACAACCAATTCAAACCTCATCCAGGTATCCCCAGACTTGGTGATGTGTCTTATGACACATTATAAATTACTGACTGGACTATTTAGGTGACTATTGAGTTCTTGTGTTTATTAACAAAATTAGCTTCAGTTCTGTTCTAAAGAAATATAAATTTTTTATCAAATTTTGATGATATATTGGGACCACATGTGCTCAAGTTTGGTTTGATATCAAATTGTCTTACAGTGGAGAGCATTTCATATGAAAAATTATTTTTTATTTTATTTTAACGTTATTTATTTCTTTGAATTCATAAAATGTTGAAATCAATGAAATATTCATTACACCAGAATCAATTCACCCATGTTAGTTAGTAGCTGAGTATCTTATATTCATATTTGAAAACATCTTTGGACTAGCTTTGTCAGGCATGCAGGCATACCAACCCCCCAAATTTACATTTTGTGTCTGTCTGTCTGTCAGTGTACAATCCAATAATTATTGTTCACTGAAGCAGTTGAGTCAGAAAGCCACACCCAGACACAACTGACAGTTACTGTAATCCCATTCTCCTGCCACGCTTTCAGCACCCACACAACAGCCTCGCCAGTTTCTGTATGATTGCTGGTAGTTAAAGGCCTAGTCTTAAACAAATCATCAAAATATGCCCATACAAAATACTGTGCCAGTCATAATTTGGAATCACTTTCTTTAGTCATATAAAACCAATTTTAATATGCTGATAAAATTCTAGTGGTTTCAAGTAAAGTATATAATGTAATAAATTTACGATCTTTTGTGGTGTCCTGTTATATGAAATTAATGGATAACAGAGGCAAAACTCCTTCAAAGAGTTTCTTCCACCAAGTTCATTAATTTGGTATAACAAGACACCTCGTTAAGGCTGTAATCCCAGTTATACTCCAGTGGCCACATTGAGACATTGTTGCATATTTTTGTCTACAATGAAAACATGAGTGACATCTAAAAGAAATAGAATATCATCAAAAATGTGATTTATTTCAGTAATTCAATTCTACGGAGCCCCTGAAGGGACATGGTGTATTTTCTTCAGGTTATAGGGATGCGTTTTTTTGTTTGTTTGTTTGTTTACTGTCTGGTACTATCAGGTGAGCACCCAATACTATCAGGTGAGCACCCGATAGTATCAGATGAGCACCCAATAGTATCAGGTGCTCACCTGATTGTACCAGACAGTAAACAAAAAAAATATATAAAATGAATAGCCTAAAAAAAACACCATGTCCCTTCAGGGGCTCCGTAGAATTAAACTCATATTATATTTACATAATGGGGCTTCAAGCACCAAATGTTTCTATGTCAGCCATGATTTTTTGGAAGTGTAAGTAAAGTTAGTGTGCTCCCTTCCCTGGACTGATGGACTGACCTTCGACTGACATTCCCCTGGTCCAACCCCCGAATCGCTTTACATCCCAGCCACATCCCCTGATCCTAATTCTAATCTTAACCTTGACCCAAAAATTCAGTTAAAGAATGTGTCTGTAACAGTATTGAGATTTCTGAGAAGAGAATGTAGTGAAACTTTAAGATACACAGTTCAACCTGAGATCATCTTATACTTTTAAAGCTACATTTACATTGTTTGTACCTTACAAGACAAAACTGTACCTGTACAGTGTCTGTGTTCTGACCGGCAAGTGAATTAGATATTTTACCTTTACATTCTGTCTGTAGAGAATAGTCTCTGAACAGGTGTATTGTGAATTCCTAATGGCAAACCTGAAACTTAATGTTCTTTTCCTGAACTATAAAAGTAATAATTTAACCTCAACACAGAAACTTCAGACATTTCTTTCAGAAACATTTCAAAAAGTGTCTAGCTGGGTTTTGCCACACCTTGCTAGTGAGCTGCAATCTGATAGACATTGTGTGCAGAGTGGAGGTGCACAAAGAGAACAGGCTTGTTTTACAGCCATGTAGCTATCCTGGCTTACCATCTGTTAACTGTGTGTGTGTGTGTGTGTGTGTGTGTGTGTCTCTGTGTGTGTGTGTACCAGGTTTATGCTATCGTGTGGGGACCAAAACCTGTTTACACACATTGGGACCTTTCCTCCTTGGGGGCAACACAAACTGGTTGTGTCAGCTAAAATGAAATGTTAGGTATTATAGTTAGAGTTTTTGTTTAAAGTTAGGTTTAGGGTAGCATTAGGGTTTAGGGTGAGAGTTAGGGTTGTTAGGCTAGTTAGTAGTTATGATTAAGGTAACATTGCGGTTAGGGTGGGGTAAAATTAGGACCAAGGTAAAGTTAGGATAAGGTTAGGATTAGGGTAATGTTGAGGTTAGGGTAAGGTTTGGGTAACGTTGGGGTTGGGGTTAAGGTAAGGTTGCAGTTACGGTAGAGGTTTGGTTAGAGTAAGGTTTGGGTAACGGGGTTAGGGTAAGGTTGCAGTTACGGTTGAGGTAAGGTTAGGGTAAGGTTTGGGTAACATTGGGGTTAGGGTAAGGTTGCAGTTATGGTAGAGTAAGGTTAGGGAAAGGTTTGGGTAATGTTGGGGTTGAGGTAAGGTTATGGAAAGGTTGGGGTTATGTTAGAGTAATGACGTTAGGTTACGGTTGCTCTTAGGGTTTAGGGTAAGGTTGTGTTTTGGGTTGGTGTAAGGTTTGGATCAAGGTAAGGTTGTGTTTTGGGTTAGGGTTAAGTTAGAACTAAGGTAATGTTAAGATTATGGTAAGGTTTATGGTTAGAGTTAGGATTAGGGTAAGGTTAAGGTTAGGGTGAGGTTAGGGTTAGGCTAGTAGTAGTTATGGCTAAGGTAAATTTAGTCTCAATGACTGAAAATCTAAGGAATGTCTCCACAATTCAGAGAAATAAACTTATGCTTGTGTAAATGTGTCAAATTTTATCATCTTGTCTCAACACAACCACAGAGCAGGAAGTGATCACCAGTCTGCAGGGAGAGCCTGAAGGGCTCATTATCTGTCAAATCCACTTCCTTGGTCAAAAATGTCAGTAGAGTGCCTCTGGAGACTGGACAGAAAATGTAGTTTGAACTGAATGTTTAATACAAATGGAAACAGGGTGGAGACAGTAATCATCTTCCCAAATGTTGACAGTGCATACTGAAATGTTTGTGTTATCACTGTCATGTTTAGTGATGTAAGAATGTTTCAATACAGTCGACTATTGCAATATGTCTGGTGATATGTATCAAATTTCAAACACAGTATTGATTTTAAATTAATAGTGTACATCTAAAGATTGGTGGCACATTTTGTGTTGTTTTTAAACCTCCGACCACTAGATAGCAGCGTTGTAATCTGGTAGTAGTTTTGCCACTTTGTGTTGGTATTGAGTTCTGCTGGAAAAGGAAATCAGTGGATGGAAGCATGAAGTGCTCTAAAATCTCCTGGTAGATGGCTGCTTTGACTTTGGACTTGATAAGACACAGTGGACCAACACCAGCAGATGACATGAAACATCAAACCATCACAGACTGAAGAAACTTTACACTGGACTTCAGACACCTTGGATTCTGTGCCTCCAGACTCTGGGGCCTTGATTTTCAGATGAAATTTGACTTTTGTCTAAAAAGAGGATTTTGGAGCAACAGTTCAGTTCTTTTCCTTCTTAGTCCAGGTATGGCACTTCTGATGCTGTCTCTGGTTCAGGACTGACCTGATATTAGGAATGTGGCAGTTGTTTCCTGAGTTGTACACAGTATTTATGAAATACTCTAATACAGTGGTAACCCTACTTACGAGTTTAATCCATGCAGGAGCCGAGCTCGTTAGCTGGTTTGCTCGTTAGCTGGTTTGCTCGTTAGCTGGATGCATTTTCCCCATAAGAATACATGTAAAACTGATTAATCCGTGTCAGCCGGCCAATATACAGTATACTTTAATATGCTAAATTATGTGTTTATATGGGTTTTTAAAACATAAACGTGACGACGACGGTCCTCATGTAGGCTGGCGGCTAAGGAGGACAGGAGGACGGGCGTACGTGTATGGCATGGTTACACTTATCATATGAAAAGTAAAAGTAAAATGTATCTAACTTTCTTGTTCACTACCTTTTGCTGTCTTTACGTTGCTTTCACTAGCACTTTCACTTTCACTGGACAGCGGTCAAAGGTAATAACTGACCTCTTCTTCTACGGAAGCATTTAGGAGATGCTACGACCACAGCGCCCCTAGCGGTTGGCATAATTGAACAAATTTACGCTACTCGTTACTTGGAATTTTACTCGTTACCTGGAACAAAAATATTCTGAGATTTTGGATTTGTAATTTTCAGAAACTAAGCCATTCTGATCAACATTAAGACAAAAATAAAAGACTTCAATTATGTCACTTTACATACAATATAAAAAAATATTTTTATATATTAACAATTTACCTTTTTGAACTCAATTATGAACAGTAACGTTTTCAGTATATTCTTATTTTTTGATGTATGACTGTTCAGTCACATGGTTTTGAGCAAGAAATTGACCAAACTGCTGGATTTCGGAGTCTGTGATCCCTGATCTAAATACAGTGGAACCTCGATTATTGTTTGCCCTTTTTATTGTACAATTAATTTATCATTGACTGTTTTGGGGGAAATTTTGTCCCAGTGATTTTTCATCCACTCAGTTTTAATTGCCGTGCCAACGATTAATGATTTGTTTCTCATTGATAACACTCAAAACAAGCAAAAACACGTCACACTAAAGTGAGAGCGTTCAGCACTACCACCTAAAAATGGGTGCAGAAACAAAGAGCAGCCGAGAACAGGTGCACAAAGTAAAGGCTGCCAGCTGGTCCACACCAGCACTCTCTAAAACAGAGCGTAAACCCGTAAGATTGATGTAAAATATTCTTTTATTCATTTAATTAGTCTTTTTTATTTATTTCTCATTGTGTTCTGTATGTAAAACTATAGTTATTCTATATAAAATGTATTTTTGTTAATATTTTGGAGTTTCTGGAACAGATGAATTGGATTTACATTATTTCTTATGAGACATATTGCTTCAGTTATCAATCGTTTCGGATATCGTCGGTTAAAACGTTAACTGTTTGATAACATCTCGTGCCTGTTAGCAGTGAGTCAAATAAAATCCTTTCTTAAACAATTGAGGGAGTTCCCTCAGTGCGTCTTGATATTTCTAGGTATGTCACAACCGTTTAAACACAACCCACGTGTTGATCTTGATGGCATGTTCCACTTCATTGACGAACCTGGTTTAACCTCACCCCACACTGGCTGGAATCTAGTCCGACTGCACCTGAGCAAGCACAGACCAGTGCTGGAATCCTCCACAGCCTGGAATTCTCCTGTGATGTCACGAAATGGCAGCTTATTGAGTTCTCTCTTCATATCGTTTACATTTAGTGACGGGTACTAGTGCATCTTCAAAAACTTCATTTGTGTTCATTAAATATAAAATGCAAATATATTTAACATAAATTACATGTAAAGTAACATATTTCAAGCCTTTTTTGTTTTAATGTTGATACTGTTTGAATAGTAATTTCCTCAAATTACTGTAATTGGAGATTCTGATTTTTATGAGACAAACTGATCAACATTAAAACATAAAAATGGCTTTAAATATGTTACTTTACACATAATCAATATATAACAATTTGCCTTTTAAATTTAATTATTCAAATAATTTGTATATTTAAATTATGTACAGTATAGTAGTTTGGACATTCAGTGTTTTTCATTATTTAAAAATGGTCTACATTGTAGATTAATACTAAAGTCATCAAAACTATGAAGAAATACATATGTAATTATTTAGTAAACAAACAAGTAAACAAACCAGAATATGTTTATATTTTACATTCTTCACAGTAGGCACCTCTTGCTTAGATGGCAGCTTTCTTGGCATTTTCTCAGTCAGCTTTATGAGGTAGTCACCTGGAATGGCTTTCAGTTAACAGCTGTGTCTTGTCAAGAGTTCATGACTTGCATTTCTTGCCTCTTAATGTGTTTGAGACATCAGTTGTGTGTCTACTTTGAAGTAAAATCTAAACCATATTTTGGTTTGTTTAACACTTTTAAATTTAATACATTATTCCTTATGTGTTCCTTCATAGTCTGGATGACTTCAGTATTCATTTACAATGTAGGAAAAAAACACTGAAAGGTACTGTATGACATAACTTTTTGAGTTATCAACAAAAATGAACTTTTTCCCATTATTCTAGTTCTTTGATGTGGTACTGTACATTTAGCAACATTATTTTATCTTCTTATGATACATTTAATTTTTTTTCTGAAAAATAGCTACTATGTAAAATACAGTAATAGTCGTTTATTGTTGATTCCTCATCCAAACTCTAGATTACTGGCTTATATGTCAACACACAGTGGATAATTTTACATTCAAAAAGGCCAAATTATGTGTCAAATTTTGCAATCTGATTGGCTATTCAGTGGAACTTTACTACAGTGCTACATTTATTGAAAAATTGAAAAGTACATTGACAAAAAATGTAATCTAATTGAATGAATATAAAACATGACAGCTTCTTTTGTTCAATTAAAACCTCAAAAAAATTTTTTATCAAAATAAAATGCTAAATGTGTCCTCTGCAAAATGATTAGAACATTAAATATTGTTTTCATGTTCCAAAGTGTCAAATTTGGAGAATAGTACAATGTGCAGGAAATATTGTTCCCTGTAGAAGTTAATGTAATTTTGTTAAAATTATATTTTGAAGATGCTGTTGTCAACATTTTAAGGTTAAAATGGTGCCGTAATGTCTTCAAATCAGTCAGATAGGGGCATCATGGGCAGGAAGGTTGGGGGGAGCTACACAATGAGATTTCGGCTGACCAGGAGAGCTCCTGGGTAAATTGAGGTACTTAAAAAGGAGCTCTGTTCACATGTAACCGGATCTGCTCTGCACTGGGGCCAGGCATTCCGCTCTGCACTCCGAGGAGTCTCACGAGCACAACAAGCAGATGGACAGCAGAGGCAGGCCAAGATTTATCAACACCTGTTAAACACACCTTACCTGATCACACGAGGCATTAGCTGGACTAAAGAAAGAGCAGAGACAGTCAAGTGAGTTCTGAAGCTTTATTTCACACAACCCGGCAGTGCACAGTCAGAAATAAACGTGCAAAAGCACATCTAAATAGCACATTTAGTGAATGTGAGAGCGGCGATGGAGGACTCGGTACTGTCATCTGGATGGCGGCCAGTCTGCTCAGAGTTCAGTGGTGAATAGTGCAGATCTGGCCTCCATGTGGAATTCAGTTACCATGACAGCGATGAGAGAACATTCTGCTTTGTGGTCTTCAAATGAGCAAAAAATTCTCTGATGTTCAGACTTTACATGAGCTGGTCTATTACACATTGTCAGTCCAGCTACATGATGTGAATGTTTGATAATCATTATACATCTCCAAACATTCCAGTATAATAAAAAAGTTCATTGTTCATCATTTTATTCAAAAAGGTAAACTCATATTTTAAAAAAAAATTAATTACGTCGATCCCGCTCCCCTGAACAGCCAATCAGGTTGCGATATTCTGTCACATGACTTGGACATAAAATTCCCCTTGTGTGTTGATGTACGTGCACATTATTTAGTGTTTGGATGAGGAATCAACAGTGAGTTACTATGATTATTTCTTTCAGAAAACTAATAAGCAACATCATTACATAACATTATTTTTGTTACACATATGCAAACCATATAAGAAGATATATATCAGCGCCACATCAAAAATTATAATATTGTTCATTTTTGTTCATAATTGAATTCAATAAGGTAAATGTCATTTTTTTTTGTTTTAATGTTGATCAGCATAGCTCATGAACATCAGAAATCCAGAATCTAACATCATTTAATTAATATATCAGAATATAAATTATTAAATAATTAGTAAAAAAAAAAAATGTATGCATGTAGTAAAAAGTGATAAAGTCATAATATACTACATGATGATATGATGTCACAGCAGAACACTGTATTGTATCTGTGTGTTAATGTAAAGCATATGACAGTTTACCTTTTGTAATTAAATAATAAACACAAATGAACTTAAAAAAAATGCTAATTTTTGAAAGATGTACCAGGAAACTGAAAACTTAATTCCACTTTAATAAAGAAGCTTTCTGAGCTCTGGAAAGAAGTGAAGAGACTACTCCACATGACTGGTCCAGTCTCCAGACCTGATCCCCACTGAAAACCTCTGGAATGTGATCAAGAGGAAGATGGATGGTCTACAAGCCTCCAAACAAAGCTTGAACTTTTGCTGAAGGAGTGACAGTCACCCAACAGCACAGTGAACAAATCAGGCTTATTCCACCTAATACTCATTTTTTTATTATGTTTAAAATGAATGCGAAGCAGTTTTCTTTGCATTATTCAAGGTCTGAAATCGGCATCTTTTTGCTTTTTTAATGACTTTCTTTAAATAAAGGCTCTAAATGATGATATTCTTATTTGTAGCTTGGTAGACATTGTGTCAGTAGTTTATAGACTGTCCAGTTTACTCAGACAGACCTAAAAATAGTGCCCATCTGCAGTGGCATCTTCTAGCTGTAAAATGAGGTTTGCAAGTGTAAAGAAATTTTTTGAACCATAGAATGTAAAGGTACTATATCAGTCAGAAGAACAATTTGGGATGCTTTATTTTTAAACATGCAGCCTACACAAAGTCTACGTCACAGTTCCTCTTGGATGACAGAAGTGACTCACCAGACTCTCGAAGCGGAGGAGAGAAACTCTGACTCATGACACATAGAAGAGCACTGCAAATGGCATCTTCCAGTGTGGGGTTCATAGTTCCTCATGCAGAGCTAAACCTTAAACCCTACTCTGTTTTGTTTAGATCGTTGGCGAAATGGCCACTATGATTCAGCTGTTACTGTTCACCTTGTCAGAGCCTCTGTCGCATGTAGGCAAATAGAAAAACACCGGTAGCCTGTTTTGCATGATGAGTAGACATGAAAATGACTTCCATGGGACCCATTTCCCGTTGCACACAGTAACAGTCGTGTTGGAAATGCCATGTAATGGACGGCATTACCAGACAGTATTAGACACAAGTATTTAGATCTAACCGTGTCTGGTAAGACGCCAATCGACAGGCAACATCATGTGCAATCTTGTTGAGGGTAAGGTCACATGACCTGTTTATTTGAGGGGGAAAGTCATCCAGGAGGTGCAGTAGAGGTCTGGAAGTTACATCCACTCAATATTTTGCTGAATTGGGATGCAATTTTACATCTAAGCACAAGTCCATTCATTTTTACATTTTACATTGTTACCTGGATGTGAGAATGGGTCTAAAAGACTAGGGGTGTTTGGCGAAATTTCCCATCTCCATCGCCAAAAACTTGCTTCTCAGCTCTTTAAAAGCTGGTGAGGGTTCTGATGCGGACTGGCTAAACGTTTCATTCTGGTGGATGCTGACCATTGGTGGTGGTTGAGGTGACTCCCAACCCAAGTGTCAAAGAGCTATGATGGTCTAGAAAAGCACTAGAGAAATGTAACTAAGATGGATTGGAACCTATTCGATGTAAGCTGCTAGGTAAGGGTGACAGATTTCCTAAAATTAGATGAAAAAACTGCAATATCACGCTGGTAATGTATCGTATCGCCAGGTTCTTGCTCTCGCTGAAGCTGTGATGACTTTATGGTTGGATGTCACACACACCTCATCTGGATCTTTGTCTTAAAAGCTTACTTTAGGATGATTCTAACTCGAGGGTTAATGTTTAATAAAGGACGGTTATGCTGTAGTACTCAACCTTGAAGAGCTGGTTTGAATCTGATCTTTCATCACGAACATGGTGCAAATATTTCCTGGACGTTCTTATTCTGGAGCAGACAAGGTTCTACATTTTTAACATAGTAACCATTTGTTCTTGGATGGATGCCATGCTGTTAAGACTTTACAACACTATGTTTTATAAAACCTACTTTCCTTTTTATGTTGATTCTGTTTCACTGTTTCAAATTTGAAATTTTACAAAAATTTGAGATTGTTTGATTTTTATGAGCTATAAGTCAAACTGATGAAGATTAAAATAAAAAAGGCTTGAAATGGTTACATGTAATGAAAATAAAATGTTGGCTACACATAAAATTTATGAACAACAATTAATTTTGGTCATAATATTCTAATATTTTAATAGGGCACTGTATATATTTTTATCATTGAGGCCTTTTCTTATTATTATTATTATTGATACACAGCAATTGTGAGTAACCCATTAAAAGTAACTGATAAGTGATCCTTGCCTTGACTTATGAAACACCGTAAATCCACATTACCTTTCCACTGAGGCCTGAGAGAGCGAGAGAAACGCCTGAGGGGGGAAGAGGGGGGGGGACAAAAGAGGAGATGAAAAGCATCAAACGCTGTTATGAAAGTAAATGATGTGACTTTGTAAAGCTGGCTAATAAAAAATGACGAAAGGGACGCGAATGACAAACACGACTCAGTTTCATACAACTAGGACACAGATAAAGGAAAAGTACCCCAGACGGGCAAACATGGGTGAGGTTCAATATTTAGTCAATTCTTCCACCTTAAATAAACACAGTGGGTTGTATAGGCCGTGTTTGACATTTGCTTATATGTGTACATTCTGGTTTGTTTTCAGGGGTGGGAAAAACGGCGTTGAGGGCTTTTCTAAAGTGTGTTTGGCTGGAAAAGCCACAAAGAGAACTGACATGAAAGTATATTATACGCTAAAAGTGCTAGAAAAGTCTTTTTTTTTATGTATACAGGATGGTTCACTCTACACCACCTGCACTCCTTACAACGACATCCGAGCAGGGAGGGACTCAGGAAGGGAACAGGAAGAGGAGGAGTCGGCAGTGTCGCCGAGGTCTATTTTTATCGTGAGCGTTCAGGTGATCTCATGTGTCAGTTGCAGGATGTGCCACGCAAGTAAGATGAGCTGGGCCAATCACGGCTCGCCTCCAGCCACAAAAGCCACACAGAGCGGAGGGGGGGGAGGGGATGAGGAAACATCTTTCAGCAGGCTGGTTCAACAGCCAACGGACTGGTATTCTTTAACTAAAGCTGGGTGGGGCTGGGCAGCCCAAGAAGGAGAGAGACAGGGAAGTGAATAAAACAAAACTAGAGTACATTAGACACTCCCTGCATTTTCCCTCTCTTTCCCCCCCTCAAGTCATTTCTCATGACCTGTCCCATTATTTCCTCTGAGCGTCACACAAAAGCAGGCTGCCAGTCATTCTGAAACATGGAACTTTACTCGTGTTCCCGCTTGGATTTGGAAGTATATGCTAACCTGATCACACACTCCTAAGCATAAAGGTTTGGTTAGCAGCTACATTATCTTAAAGAAGCTCCTTCACATCTCTTTTCCAAGCATGGTCCTTCTTTCTTGAAGAACTAAAAGTGATTACTCTAGAGCATTGATCCAGAAAACCCCTTTGTGGTCCCTACAACTGAAAAAGCAATACTGTATATACCAGACTTAAGTCAAAACCTCACATCTTCATTTTCTCGATTACAGCAGTTTTCTTCCTAATGTATTTTAGTGTCCAATTAATCCCGCCCCTTTTATCAATTCTCCCTGTCACTATCAGTCCTCTGATACCAGTGACATCAAGCCCCTTTTTTTCCAAACTGCTTGCGATACATCACCGCCGGGCAGCTAGCGCGCTAGGAGGAAAGTGCAGGTCCCCAGTTCTGATGGATCGCCCGGCAGATGCCAGAGTTAGCCAACATTGTTTATAGTGCTCAAGAGCCCACCAATAGACAGAGCACTGCCAATTCTGCTCTCTCGAAGCCCCGGCTGTCGATGGCAAGCAGCATGATCGGGATTCGAACTCGTGATCCTCGGATCATAGTTGCAGCGCCTTAGTCTGCTGAGCCACTTGGGGCCCACATCTCCATTTTTAATCATCTGAGCATATCAGGTTGGCACTAAATAGTGTGAACGTTCCATGATGAATGGACCTCAACATTAAAATGTTTTTGCTTCTTTAAAGTTTTTTTCTTTATTCAATATGTTTCATACATCAAATTTAATTCAAAAAGGTAAACTCATATTTTATATTTTTTCAAATAAAGTGATATTTCAAGCCTTTTTATTATTATAAAGTTGATCAGTGTGACTTTTAGCTCAGGAAAATCCAAAATCTCAAATTATTAGAATATTTAGAGTTTGAGTAAATGACTATTCAAACAGGATAAACATTAAAACAAAGACTAAAGCTTGAAATATGTCACTTTACATGTAACGTATATAAAATATATGATGAATGGACGTCAACATTAACTGACATTTGCCTTCAAAGTTACCATTTTATATGTTATGGTATATTTCATCCTTTTGATTGAGCTGGTTGATGAACCTCAAAGCTTGAATTGAGCGAAATATCCTCAAACGATGAGGATGAAATTCAACATTTAAGATGATTTCTCACAAATTCTGGCTCTACAGTTTGTTTCTTCGCTCATTTGTTATGTAACTTCTTATCTTTCTGTTATTGAATGAAGCTCTAAGCCACGGCTTTATTAAAAATAGTGATCAACATCTTCCATTAAAGAAGTGCTGACGTGTGGAGGATTCGTACTGAGAACCATAACCTGGCAAATTCCAGGGAAACCTGTATGTGTGTGTGTGTGTGTGTTGCAAACGGACATAAACACCTGCCCTGACCTGATATTTTCATCCTAACAGTAAAAAATAAAGACAAAACAAGTGCTGTCAAACACGATGTGGGTGATAAGGACAGTTACCGTGACAACAAAGTGCTTCCATTGTGGACCCTTTCTTTTCGGTTGCCTTGCTAACAATGCTAACAAACCGAACTGCTTCTTTAGCACTGCAGTAACTCTGGAGACTTGATTAAATTCTAATAAACATTACACCAGGAAAGAGAAGACATCAATGGCCAGTGTTTACCTGTTGCCTAACACGGATGTGGTTATTACCTAAGACAATGTAGATAGGATCCTTCGTAGCATTTAGGCAACCCAACAAACATCGTTACCAGACAGTGTTAGAAAACACATACACAGTCCAGCACTGTCCGGTAAGATGGGTGCTAAGTGCCAAGTCCACTTTACGTAGCTTTGTACTTAAAAAAAAGGCCCTACAGTGTGTTGTGGCTTCTTCTGAAGTCAGCAGACAGCCTTCATCATCATTACCAGGCAGTATTAGAGAGAGTAAAGATATCCAATGCTGCCTCGTAAGATGGAGAAGACTATCCAAACAAATCTTGGAAATGGAGCAGAAAGAAATCGACTTATTGAAGACAGTATGAAGTGTTCATGGACATTCAAGTGAGACAAGTTGGCAAAAAAAGAGAAGAAAATATGTCTAATCAGTGTTTTTTTTTAGGTTTTGGCAGCCGGTCTTCATGTTTATACATTATAATGAATTGGCCAATAATAAAATCGTATTACTTTAAAATAAAGACCATTTCATGACTTCAAAGTCAGTTAAGATCTTGAATGTGGTCCCCCAGTATTGCATCAGAGCCGATACTAACCACCATAAAGCAGTAAAACTGCAGTGATGATGAGCCTGGGCTGATAACAAAGCTCTAGCACATTGAACCACCTGCCCCGAGGAAGTGGTGGAGGCATAATGCAGCGTATACAGCAACAAAACGACTTCAGAAACTGGTATAGCTGGTATTGTACACGCATGAGATTGCTTTGTTCTTCTGTTAGCTGTGGCTTAGCTGAGCAGAGACAGAGAGTGGGCCACTGAGGCAGTTAATAATTGTCCAAACCTGTTCCGACTGGTCTGATTTGACATCACGAGCTGCTCTAGCTTACAATAGAACGTCGGCTTTAGACCGCATCAAGCTACAATGTACTCCCCCACACCCCTACCCCCAAACCTCCCCCCACCCAAAAAACGATGGTGTCGAAAGCAACAAAGGCCTGGACTGGGTGGTGCTGATTTGGTTCATCTTCTGAAGGACATAAGAAGACAGGCCTCGCATTGTTACTGTACAATGAACACGGAGTGCTAAACTCTCCCGCCTGTTGCTAAGGCTGGGTTGGATTTTCAGTTTTACTGTGTGCAGTGATAACAGCACGCAGGAATGCTGCACTGGACTGACCTGTGACCAAGCTCTGTGTGCGGAAGGTCATTCTACACACCTTTTCGTTTACTGAGTAACGCCAGACGTTTACAGACAGCCCTATGTAGGACTTTTTTGGCCCCAAGTTAGGGGAAGAAATCGCGGTTAGCATGATTCCTCATCTTCATCAACACAAAAAAATTATAATAATCATGAATAATATCTGCTCGACAACTTAAAAGTATATAATATACTCAAAAGTAAACAAGTCTTAAAGAAGCTACCGATGAACAAAGCAAGATCTGAAGCTGAGAAGGAAGAGGAAGTGGAGGGAGAGAAGAGAAAAGCTCCTCGAGACGAGGTGGATAAAAGAGAATGAGCATGAGAGAGAGAGAGAGAGAGAGGGAAAGAGAGTACCTGTAACCTTACCGTGGTGAAAGGGACTCAGGTATAAAGAATGTGACCCAAAAAAAGTGAGTAGGGGGGTAAAGAAAAGAAGGGGAAAAAAATCTCAGATTTCCACCAAGTGCCTGAGAAGACTGCGGCTTCCTCTTGCTCAGCCAGGACCCATGAAATGAAAACCCCAACCAGACCTGCTCTCCCAGACTGCAGCCTCTATTTAGTTAATCATCAGCATTATAAACCAGTGCTGCAGGCCTTCTGAGAAAGAAAAAAGAGGGAGAGAGGGAGAAAAGGGAACGAGAAGAAGCGTTAAAGGCAACAGGGTGAAGTAGAAAACATGAAACAAGTGCATACTACAAACGAGGACAAAAAGAAACAAGTGCATACTCTATTAGTCGGATTGAACGTCGCCCTCCGCTTGAGATGTTCGCTGTCTTCATCTTCTCTTTTTAAACCCAGTTAGCGTGAGCCTTCTGGTCCAGTGGTGGTCAGGTGTGCTTTAACCTTTTCACACTGCCTAGAGTGAAGTGTGATCTGGTAACTGGGCCCTCCTGGCTGGAATGTGACTCCACAGTCAAAATGACCAACCTGAAGCCTAAAGAGGCTGAACCTTAATCAATAGTTTGTGTCTGTGTGAAGAACAAAGCGAGAGAAACCGTAAACCCTAGTTAAAGGCGGGCCTTGCTCTGCCAGCTCTAATTGCGTTCCGGGTTCAAATGGGTGTGTTGCTTTGAGTTGCACAACTTGAAAGCAACATTTGGCGAAGCTGTGACTGTCCTGGTTCTTCTGAGATGGTTAATGGTTGAAAGGTAGCCAAGCCTTGCCGATGGAGTATTTTGAATATCTCCTAAACATTTGAATTCCTGCATGCATCTTCCTCCACCCTTTCACTTTCTATTCTCACCGGCAGCAAGAAACGGATTGCACGCATTTGCATTAAGCAAACCTGTTTATCAAGAAATGCATAAATGTTTCCACTGAACTGAAGCATGTACGAAATGAGCTGAAACCTTATTAGTAGTCTTGTGAAGTTAATTTCGATAAAATTGCTTAATATTCTGCAATGTTATGCATTGTGGAACCTTGGAAAGAAGACACAGTCCAAGATTAAGCTTAATCCCTATTGACCCATGTTATTTTGCCCCCAAAATAAGGCCCCAAAATATAACTTTTTAAGCCTTGACTTTGAATAACCCAGGATAACTCAAACCTACAAACGTCCAAAATAGTTGAAGCCACTTTCAGAAGGCATTCTGCCACTGAACGGCAGCAGACTGCTTAGTCACAGTCACTCTGATTAAAATGGCTGTTCTTAAGCAAACAAAACCTGAAGCTTTCTGACCTCTCACCTGTGCATGATAATTAACACTCCATTTTCCTCCCTCTGGCCTCATGAAGGAGCAAACACACACATACAGACATGCTGCCAAGCAGCTACCCAGGCTCCAGCCTTTACTTTGCACTCCACATCTAGAATAATCTCAGTTTAAACTGCCGTCGGGTTTTATCGCCTTCCAGTGCGGGGTTGTGTTACCCAGGCTGTATTCACCTGCAGAGGAGCATGATTCTGATAATGCTTTGGCTGGGTTATAAAACTGTGACAAATGAGTCATTCAGATGAGGGAATGAAACAGACTCATTTTCCTCCTCCCACCAATCAAAATCCTCCACCTCACTGTGCATCCATTGTGTTGCCCGGCCGACATTTTCTCCCTGCCGAAGACCACCTTCACAAAATGTAGCTTCCGTCAGAATAATGCAGAAAGGCAGCCCCGTTGGTATTCACAATCGTAAAATAATACTGTACGACTGTCAAACAACAGCAATTGCTATGAAGTAGGCATAAGATCAATCAAAATTCCGCTATTAACTACAACAGCTCATCTCACTGGCTTCAAAAGTGAACAAAACCCAGAAATCACTGACTTGTTTCTTCTGCAATATACCAAAGAGACCCAAGGACAAGCCTAGCTCACAGCTGTTAGGGTCGTAATAGAGCGAAAGCCAAGCTTAGATGCGTACGATCAACAGGTTATGCGGGCAAACCACTCTCGATGTAAAAAGATTGCTAACATGGTTATAGTTATGTAAAAAAAAGTTGTGAACAAACCTAACCTAGCACCATAATCAAATTTCTCAAAATAAAGCATTCACCACTTGATAACTTCAGGTAAATTACCATGTTTTACAGACATCCTGGTATGTTCCTCCAAAGGCGTGCGATCATGGGTAGTGAAGAAGGCAGCTAAACCCCTCTCTTTATCCCCTTTGACAAGTCTGGCGGTTTGCCTCTACCTGCCCAAACTGGTCTATCCAGTCAAGGAATGAGTGTTTGCGTCTATTGTGTTCTCTTTTTCTTTCCATTTAAAAAGATTGGAATCTGATACAGATTATGATATGACCCTATTCAAGCTGGAAAGTTCCCGTTAAACAAGCGAACAAATTATTTTGCCAATTCTTTAAAAAACCCCAAACATTCACAAATTATGAACCAACTATCCAACTATTCTGAACAGAAAGGTATTCACGATCGGAAAGGTAGCAAATAGAACCTTGGCTAAGCGTGGCAAATGGCTAGAACAAGGAAACAACAAGTAAAGAACTAATTTTAGGAGTTTAAAAAAGTTACCCTCAGTTGCCTCCTCAGGATGGTCCACTGGCGAGAAAGCAGATATGTGAGACACCATTGTAAGTTGGTTAGTCGAGCTGCCTCTGAGTCTGGTCTTCCCTCTTCTTGTTGTTCGACGCCCTGTTTGCCGCAGAATGCCTCGTTTTCAGGCGGAAGGAGACCATCTTGAGTTCAGGACGTGATTCCTGACTAGGAGGTAGACGCAGACCTAACACAAGGTACATATCGACGGGTAAACCTTTGTCTCTGCGAACAAAACTGCCAGTTGCTTGAGGCGCTGCAACCTGTTTAAGCTCCTTGAGAAGAGAGACAGAATTTGTAAAGAGCTTGCTTTACATGTAGCAGGTCCCCCCCCACCCCCACAGGTGTAATTTTCCTGCTCCAGCCAATCTCCTTAGCCTCTAGCGCTTACAGGTGTGTCCCTCGCTTCATGATAGGCCAGTCCCGCCCTGGAGGACACCCTCCACCTGCCCCCCGCCCAAGGTGCTTTGCAAATGTTTATGATGTCAGCTTTAGTTTTGTGTGTCTCAGATGGGATTTAGAAACTGGCTTCCTTGGTCCAAGGAGACCACTGCAAACAAGCTGAAACCCACACCCCATTTCCAACAGACTGTAAGTCTGAAAATGGATCTGGACTCTGGCCTGCCTATGAGAATGTCTGCCCTTTGCCCTCTTTCCTCTTGAACATTCATATATACTCTACTTATACCATAACTGGGTAGGTAAATTTTACCAGTGTCCGTGCATAGATGATAAAACAGGGCCCAAGTTCAGGAAATAGGATCTTCTATCATAAAATGATACAAATCCAAGATGGGGTTCTTTGAAACAATACCAAAAAAGAAGAACTTTTCATTAAGCACCTTTGTTTTTTTTTCTTTTCATAAATTAGATTAAATTAGATGTTTGAGTGGGAAGAGCCTTTTTATAGTTTAAGGAACATCTATATAATATGTAAAGGTCCCATACCAACTACAGGTTTTTCCTACCCCATACTTTCAAGCCAAGAACCATTTAGGAACCTTTATTTATGTGTATACATTGGGCGTTTGTCATCTGATGGGTGTAGCAGGGCCTGGAGGCATCTCCCCTAATCCCTGTCTGCTTCAGGCTGATGGGCCTGGCTGCACTTTGAGGACTTGCTGTAATTGTCTGCAGCAGTAAACAGTGCAGATAAGCTTTCATACTGATCCTGTATTTCAAAGGTGTCGTCACAGTGAGGAGAGCAAGGAAACAGCAGATGAAATTCTAGTGCCACTGTCCAAAGAGTAAATGTTGTAAATCCCCAAACAGGAGTAATAGAAATAATAGAGCAGCATGGTTGTCATTGGGTTATTTGCTAACATAAAGCAAAGTAATCCTGCTGATGTTGTGTTCAGTGGTTGAGGTTGTTTCATTCTGGTGTTTTTCAAGACCTTTTTTGCATTTGCATTGTCTTGCAAGTAGCAGTGTTTTCTGATTATGACATGAATGATGTTCAGGCAAGGTGACTGCTTGACCATCTCTGATCTTGCCTGAGAATCATGTTAGAACAAAAGCCTGGGTCCCCCCCCCCCCAAGACTGCCCAAAACTGAAGTGTGAGTCATGACCTAATTATTAAGTGTGACATAATGATCTGGTCTAAACCCATTAGGGTCACTTAGGGTTCATTTTTCCAGTACTGTGCATCTGAGGTGTCCAATACTCAGGACAATGTGAAGCATAAAATCAAGATTATGATGATGGCACTAGCAAAGGCATCATGGTAATATGGTGGATATGTGCTTTGAGCTAGCATGAGTGGTATAGCACTTATTTCACTAATGTTGAGCAAGATAACCTAAATGCTTGCACATATCTCCCATTCTAGTTATCAATAGTGTTTATTAAGATTGTTTATGGACTAATGTCACCTAGTGTATATAGTGTTTATTGAGATTGTTTATAGACCAATATCTCCTAGTGTATATAGTGTTTATTTAGATTGTTCATGGACTAATATCTCCTAGTGTATATAGTGTTTATTTAGATTGTTCATAGAATAATATCTCCTAGTGTATATAGTGTTTATTGAGATTGTTTATAGACAAATATCTCCTAGTGTAAATAGTGTTTATTGAGATTGTTCATGGACTAATATCTCCTAGTGTATATAGTGTTTATTTAGATTGTTCATGGACTAATATTTCCTAGTGTATATAGTGTTTATTGAGATTGTTTATAGACTAATATCTCCTAATGTATATAGTGTTTATTGAGATTGTTCATGGACTAATATCTCCTAGTGTATATAGTGTTTATTGAGATTGTTCATGAACTAATGCCTCCTAGTGTATATAGTGTTTATTGAGATTGTTCATGGATTAATGCATCCTAGTGTATATAGTGTTTATTGAGATTGTTCATGGACT
>BRDA01012658.1:4212-15529 GCA_036984385.1 Crenuchus spilurus | reverse complement strand
TCACTAATACAGGGTTGCCAGATCCTCTAACACTCCATCACACATCAGCTACTAACACCTCTGTTTACTAACATCAGTCTCACTAATACAGGGTTGCCAGATCCTCTAATACTCCATCACACGTCAGCTACTAACACCTCTGTTTACCAGTTTTACTAACATCAGTCTTAGAAAAGAAGAAAGTGATAGTAATACATCTATTCTAATGTAAGAAGTTAAAACTTAAGTCTTTTCTAAGCAGTTTTTGTCCCAGTTTCTTAATGAATTAATTGAAAAATGCTGAATATGAATGTTAATCGTTCTTTATAGATATTTTTAGGCTGAATTAGATGTTAATATATACATCAAATGTACCATTTCAGGACCCTAATGTTTTATTCTGTATCTTAGGACGGGATCCGTCGTGGTCGCCCGCGGGCCGACACTGTCCGTGAGCTCATCAACGAGGGCGAGAACTCCACCAGTCGCATCCGCTGCAATATCTGCAACCGAGTTTTCCCCAGAGAGAAGTCACTGCAGGCACACAAACGGACACACACAGGTGAGTCCTGCTCAGCTACGCTGCTGTAACGTCTGCAGTAATATACATCTCTGTATAAATTCAGCTCTTGGCTCTTCTCTCAGGTGAGAGGCCTTACCTGTGTGATTATCCTGAGTGTGGAAAGGCCTTCGTCCAGAGCGGCCAGCTGAAGACCCATCAGCGCCTCCACACCGGAGAGAAACCTTTTGTTTGCTCAGAGAAAGGTGAGGAAAGCTTGAAAACATACAGACATACATATCTAAGTGTCTTTGGGTTCATATGAGACATGTTAAGTGACATCTCAGGCCTTTCTGTGTTATAGCTCATTAAAATCAGAATCTCAAATGACTTCGTTTTAAGCTGAAGTCAACATTTAAAACAAAAGCTAAACGTTTACTTTTTCAGCATTTTGAGGATGCTCTAAGTGTTTGAGCTGCACTAGTAGAGTGTTAAGCTAATTCAGTTATTATAGAGATATTACATTACCTTTACATGAGCGTTTTCTTCCTCCCGTCTTGCTAGGCTGCGGAAGCCGATTCACTCACGCCAATCGACACTGCCCTAAGCATCCGTACGCCAGGCTGAAAAGAGAGGAGCCCACAGGCGAGCCGGGGAAATCGCAGGGCGAGGACAACAAGGCTGTGGCTGAGTGGTTAGCAAAGTAAGTCCACAACTAGAAGGGTATAAACTGTGTTCTCTGCTCCATCCAGTACTTCCAGGGATGAGTTATGAGGGTGGTGATCATCCAACATCCTGATCTCACTGATGCTCTTATAGTGTTTAAAACATTTTGTTTGTTTTTGGAAAGTACTAAACATTGACATCCTGCCTCACGTGAAGGAAGTTCACAGTCTGACTGAATTTTTAGGTACTGGCAGATGAGAGAGCAGCGAGCCCCGCCTCCAAATAAAGGAAAAGCTCTGAACAAGGTCGACATGGAGGACCAGGAACAGCAGGACCCTATGGACTTCCTGCCCTCTGATGAAGGGGAAGAGGAGGAGCCGGAGGAGGGGAAGAGCAGCGGAGGCGGTGCAGCCCGGCGGCGCCTCCAAGAACAGAGGGAGCGACTCCACGGAGCGCTGGCTCTCATCGAGCTGGCCAACAACCTGTCCGCCTGATTTCACCAGCGTAAACTAGCCCGGGGTTGCATCGTTCTGAGTAACATCCAGAGCACTGCGAGCGAGGTCTCTAAACAAACTGAGCTGCCTTGCAGGGAATTCAAATGATTTAGATTTTACTGGCGTATGCAACCCTGGGACCTCCAGCCTGGCAGCGACCCTGCGGGCTTGGCATAAGCTAAAAGCACCTTATTTTGCTTCCAGTTTTAACGTTAGGCTGCTACTATGGTAGATATCTTTATATGAAGAACGTGTTTTTCTTTTCTTTTGCTTATCAAAGAGAAAGACGATCGTGTTGTTTTGGTTGTTGTGCACTTTGTTGTGGTAACGAGTTTTTTTTTTTTTTCGTGTCCTTTGAGTTTGTGTGTTAAGTTGTGAGCATGTTTATGTTTGTACATAGGTGGACTCGTGTGGGTGTGATACAGGGTGTGCTCAGATGCTGCACCATGTTTGGAGATGGTATAACCAGTACAGTCAAGATGAAACCAGTATAGGCTCTGTGTATTTGGCTGTGAAGGGAAAGCAAAAGATGACAAACCAGAAGAACGACTGTCATTACTCTTATATTAATGTAAGTTACAGTTTAACAGTAGTCTGCATGTAGGCTTTCATTAGTCGTGTTAACACCACTGTTGTTGGGGAGGCAACGTTCCAGCAGCCAGATAGGATTACAGCACATCAGAAAATGAGCTCGAATGAAAAATGGTATTTTCATGACCTTTAAAGTGATGTTTCAGGTCTTTAATGTTGATCAGTTTGGTTTGTAGATCCTGAAAATCAGCGATCCAGAATCTCAAATTCTTAGAATATTTTAATAAAAGTGAAATAAAGGACTGTGAGTGGCTCAGCAGGCTAAGACGCTGACACTATGACCAGATCGCCAGTTTGAAGACCGGGTAATGCTGTTCGCCATCGCCAGCTGTGCTCTCTCCCCATCACTTTCACACTACAATGTCCAGGCGTCTATTGATTGGTCCATCAGAGCTGTGGATGCTGCGCTTTCCTCCGAGCTCATTGGCTCCTCAGTGGCTGTGTATCAGCGGTAGTTAGAAAAGAGGCGGTTCCCACCTCACAAGCATCAGTGGAGGATAGTGCTTGTCTTCACCCTCCTAGAGTCAGGGATGTTGCAGAGTGATGGGGAGCCCACCCTAGCAGATGAGATGGGCTAACTGGCTTAATAATTGTACTCGTTTGAGATTCTGCGTTTCTGATTTTCAGAAGCCAAACTGATCAACATTAAAATAAAGACTTAACACATTTCACTTTAAATGTAATTGACATAAAATATTAGTTTTTGATGAGATTTTTTGATATTCTAACTTTGGGAGGGGCCTAAAGTTGAGGATTGTCTAATGGGAAGGTCCCGCTGCTCTTTTCTAATTGGACAGGCTTGACGTTGGGCTTACGTTGGCTGGCTAAACTGAGAACTCCTTTGTGAAACCCTGTTTTGAGCCCACGCAGTAATTCTGACTAAGTATAGAAGCCGTAACCTTTCTGCCGAATACAGTATAAGCATGTTATTAGTTTATAGCAGCCGATGCTTTATGGTCACAAGCGCTTCTGAATCATGTACACTTTTAGAGTAACTTCATCAGCAGTTCAGCAGCGAGTTTAAGGATATGATTGTCAACAGTTTAACTTTTTCACTTAAAACCAACAGATAGCACTTGCTTTGGCAGAGCAGTTTGCCTCGATTTGGTGACTTTTGCATTGTTTTGCTTTCTCTGTCCTAAAGTTATGTTCACAGTTTGTAACACTACGTTAGTTTCATCTCCCACAAGTCTTGTTTCCAATTGACGTTACTTCCTCAAACATCCTAGTGCATCGTAAAATGAGAATATTCTGAAAGTTTTTACATACGTAATTATCGTAATTATAATTGTATAATATTTAATTCGAAAATATTAAAATAGA
This sequence comes from Crenuchus spilurus, assembly GCA_036984385.1. NCBI lineage: Eukaryota > Metazoa > Chordata > Actinopteri > Characiformes > Crenuchidae > Crenuchus > Crenuchus spilurus. The sequence continues at coordinate 11,977 of BRDA01012658.1, read as the reverse complement.
TTTTATGTTCATTACATATAAACTGACATGTTTGAAAAATTACTACAATGTTTCCTTTTGGAGTTAAATGACTATTTAAAACAAAAAAATTGTCACCAAGTCTAATAAAAGAAAATTCGTTTCTTAAATTGATTTTTAATCACAATATTCAAATTTTTGCAGATGCACTAGTAGACATCGGCCTCTGCTAAGAAACAGACGCCAGGGAAACAATCTTAATCTGGTGAAAGTTTTTTACTATTGGAGCTCCAGTGAGAAATAGATTTATATTAAGTAAATGTATGTTTCCTTTTATATATAAGTAATATATTCCACAAAGTCATTGAGAAAGGTGCACGAGGTATACCTTTAAGTTAAATTCTGACATGTCCTTTGCGGTGGTCTTGTTGTTTTGTGTGAAAGAATGTAAATCGAGGCCAATCTGTAATGTGTAAAGGATGTTAATATGTAGAGCATGCACCCCCCCCCCCCCCACGGATAATCCTTAGTGTTAACTGCTGGTTTTCATTAAATATCATAAATGACTGACTAAACCTGTTTTATTTGTTTTATAAAATCACTCAAACAGACCACCTACAACTCCCTGGCCACTTTATTAGGTACACATACAGCTCCACTGAGCGTACAGGTGCACTCTGCACTCCATTTGTTCTTCACTTTGTTATTTAATGACTCCCACAGAGATCACTCTCAGTGACACTGATGTGGTGGTAGTGTGTTAGACAGGACAGCCAACAGCGTCAGTGAAGCACTAGAGGACCAACACCAACCGCTGAGCTACTTTCTCTGACTTTACATCTACAAGCATCATACAGGGACACAGTGTTAAGTCTCCACTCAACACACCACCACCACGGCAGTGTCACTGAGAATGATCCACCTGCTCTGTGGGGGGGGTCCTGACCATTGAAGAAGATCAAAGTATACAGAGAAATGAACTACAATACAAAAAGACTTGAAATGATAAATAAATCATCTTCATTAAAAAAAACCTGAAATCTGCATCTGAACATCTGCAGCGTTAAGTCAAGTACTTAAAGACACAGTCATGGCTGTGTAAAGTCTACGTCCTGTGTGTTTTTTCAAAAATCTTCATTTTAAAGTGTACACATGGTGGTATTCACCGTCTGCCAGGCTGTTGACACTTTGACCTTTTGTGACCTCTGATGGCAAAAATGTGAACGATACAGAACAAAGACCTGTTGTCATTTCTCCCGGCATTAACGGAAGAGACCAGCTTTTCTCATGAAAAGGAGAAGTGCTACATGCAGCGGAACCTTGACTTACGAGTTTAATTCGTAGCGTGACCGAGCTCATAACTCAATGTGTTTTTAAATAAATAACGCCGAAAAGAACACGAGAATGTAAAGTTCTGATTTTAAGTGTATTTACGTTGAAGATCAGATGAAGATGCTGGCGGAGGTGGAGATTTCATGCTCTTAACTTACTACACTGGTGGGTGGCGGAAGCTGGCGCGCTCGTAATGCTGATCTCTGCTCGCATCATAAAGCAAAAAAAATCTGAGCAACGGCAAAATTTCCTACGTTGATTCATTCATAAGTCAAGGTTCCACTGTACTGTGAAAGTTCATTTGTGTTCATAGTTTAATAAATAAAAAAAAAAGGTAAACTCGTTTAAGCTCAGATGATGTGATGGTGAGTAAAAGACTATAAACAGTATAAACACTGTGTGTCTCTCAGAGCTACAGCTGCCACATTCCTAATATCAACACTCCTGAACCAGAGACATCATCACACGTGTCTGACCTGGACTAAACAGAACCAGAACTGGACTCAAGTTATGATGTTGGTCCACTGTGTTTAGTCCAAAGTCAACACCTACCAGCAGATTTTACAGCACTTCATGCTTCCATCTGCTCACAGGCTTTATGGAGATGCCCAGCAGCTGCCCACAGTGCCAACACTACTACTGCCCATCATATTACTGTGACTGATTGGCTAAAGCTATTAGCCGTACTGATCAAAAAGACTCAACATGTGACAGTTTACCTTTTTTTAATTAAAATTATGAACAAAAATGAACTTTTTAACAATATTCAGATTTTTAAAAACATGTGACAGTATTTTAAAGCTTCAACTTCAAGTCTAACTTCCAAGTCTATCATTTCAAACCCAACATACTGGAGTCTGCAGAGCATTTCCAAGTTTGTAGGCGATGTCATTAAAAAATTCAAGATAAAAAATAAATATTCTGAAGGCACAGCATCTAAAATTGTAGACCAGGGCTGTCGAACACCAGTCAGAGGGCCGGTTGGTGACGTCTCTGCTCTGACACTACAGTTAAACCTGCTGAGCTGTGTTAGATCAGGAAGATCACCAAACTGTGCAGGAATCCGACCCTCCAGGACTAGAGCTTAGCACCCTGATGTAGACCAGAGAATTCACGTAAACACAGCTCCCCGATTGTAGCACTGGTGCACTTACACTGCAGGTTTAACCGCCTGCAGGATAAACGCATCGGACAAATGTCTTTTCTCAGCGCTGTCCTTCAGATCCTCTACCACGTGAACTCGGAGCTTGTCCTCCTCTTGGTTTGAGGTTTGTGTAGAGGAGCTGCTGTGGAAGGTGATGTACGAGTACACCAAGCCACCAGAAATACTGCAGGAGAGGAAAAGAAGAGTATAAAACCTCAAACCAAAACAAACGGGCAACTTACGAGGGTTAAAACAGTTTCTTACCATATGTTCAGCCCCACAAAGTTTGGCCATGAGAAGACATAGTCTCCTCCGATAAACATGCCAATGTAGGCCACAGCAACATTCTACAGGAAGCAGAAATAAGATGTTTCACATCATCATCATCATCAGCCAGCTTTAAAAGGAGGAAGACGCTGACAGCAGAAACTAAAAAGCAAGAGGAACCAAAACTGAAAAGAGGAAGCCGTTCACACTGCAGACAAACATTACAATAAAGACTGAAGACAAGAAGTGAGACCCAGTGTTAGAAAGTGTACAGTCATGAAAAAGTTCATTTTTCATACATATATTTTATATTCATTACACAAAGTCAGTAAACTTTTTGGTAGTAGTGTTGGCACTGTGCGCCCATCCGTTTAGTGAACACACTAGGCTGTGAGAACATGTGCCCGAAGCAGTGGGCAGCCCTATCCATGGCGCCCGGGTAGCAGTTGGGGGTTAGGTGCCTTGCTCAAGGGCACTTCATTCATGGAAATCGAACCAACAACCTTCCGGTCACAGGACCAGATCCCTAACCACCAGGACACGGCTGCCTCAAGAACTCGGTGATGTGAAACGGGTTATCATTCAATTTATTGTGATACACTGCTATACTCTAAATAAGGAGATATTGCCTTAAATATTTTACTTGTAATTTTAGAAAACCTCAAAACAGACATTTACAAGAGACTTAAAATATACAGAATTAAAGTCTAAAGAAGTTTAAACGTCTGAATGCACACAGAGTACATATGAAAGCGTCACCAGACATAATACTGTGATACTGTATCTGGTCTCTATGGCACAGACTCCACATTTTTATATTTTGGCTTAATTTTTGTAGAACAGAAGTAAATGATGTGACCTTCCTTCTATATACTTACAGTCTGTGATTCAAATAGTATCAACAAAAAAAGCTTGAAATTTGTTACGTTATGTGTAATGAATATAAAATATGACCAATTAACTTTTTGAATTAAATTATGAACACAAAATGAGCTTTTTTCACAATTTTTTGGAAAAGCACTAGTAACTTTTACCATTAAATCCTAAAGAATATAGAGCTGTGTACTGGAAGGAACATGGCGATGATAGATACTTTCAATACAGGAGTTAAAATACATTATTGCATGTATTGTACCGAATTGTAAGTAATGTGATTTGTTTACGTAATTTTTGAAAAACTTTAATAGTTCGAGGTGGGTAATCCAGGTCCAGAAAGTAAAAATCCACCCCAGGATTTTGTTTCAACTGCCTTGTTGGTTCTACTGCAGATATGCTGCAGCAGAGCCACACAAAGTTAGAGCAAAATCCTGGGATGGATTTTTACATTCTGGACCTGGATTACCCACCTCTAGATAGTATACAAGTCACAATACCATATGCATAAAACCTGAGTAAACAGGAGAACAATACTTTAGGGAAGTGTTATGTTTGCAGAAAGGTAAACACTGAATTTCAGCAATAAAAAAAATCCTTTCTGTGAAACACGATGGTGGTATCAAGATTTGGGAATTTTTGCTACATCTCAGCCAGGACAGTTTGCATAATTGATGGAACAATGAATTCTGAAATTATATCAGCAATTTAAAGGAAAATTTAAATAATTAAAATTAAAAATAAAAATCTAGTTTTTGAGAATTGATACAGCAGCACAAGCACCAACATTGTGATAACTGCATTGACGTTTTCTTACATCCCTAATGGAATATAAATCAAAGTCTTGACAGTTGTGTAATATAAGTGACTACAATATGTGATAAAAGTATCAATTTTAACACCCATGCTGATGTTTGCAAGTGTATTTGCTAGGCAAGATCACCATTAGGAAAGAAATTTGAGAGAAACACGAAAAGGATAAAAATAGAGTGTAACATTAAAAACAGGCTAACTACAAACCTTAATTGCCCCAATAATTGTGGTGGTTAAGGCACTGTTGTAATGACTGCACAGAACAATGGAGTACATCAGAACAAATCTGATAAAAGGAGAAAATAAGTGATTACCGCTCTTAGCTTTGATCAATCTGAGCCATTCATTTGATTTAGAACCTAAAAACATGAAGTGTGACCTACCCCATGACACATGACAGCAGAAAATAGAAAATGAAACTCAGTGATATCCACCCTTTAAAGGCGATGGCCTAAAAACAAAAATATGCTGACTTTTTGTTCTAAGGATCAGAATTTATTATTTTTTTTATTTACTATCGAAGCATTCGTGATCTTAAACTCGCTCACCTTCTCCAAATCTCCGGTGTAGGCACTCGTCAAAGCAGTGGGTATGATGATGATCAACGCATTGTAGAACAAAATCCCATATTTGCCAAGACCCTTTTAAAAGCAAGTACATCACCAGTCACAGGGTTAATTTTATATTTATGGACAGATATCCAGCGTTGACTTAATGGGAAAGCTCCCATGTTGCAATAGACAGCTTCTCACATTTACTAGATTACAAAAACCATGAAAAGCACATTAACATAAGTCACCTGAGCTTACAGTCAACATCTCACACACCCTGCCGGTATTTATAGCCTGAGCATCCTCACACAGCGCCACCTGCAGGAGTCTGAACTTACTACCACCTTAAACATGTAATGTGACGCAGATTTATATTATCTATAATGCAAATTTTTATGAAAGCAATTTAGTACACCTGGTAATCAGTTTGATTGATTTTCCATGTGACTGCACATCTTAATGATAAAAAGAATATTGTGAAAAAGTTCATTTTTATTCATAATGTAGTTGAAAAGGGTAAACGGTCATATTTATTACAAGTGACATTTCACCTTTTTGTTCTTTTATTGGGGCTCTGAATAAATTACAATTAAAACAGTCTTGAAATGTCACTTTGTGTGTATTGAATATAAAATTTATGAAATTTGATCTTTTTACTAAATCATGAACACAAATGTGCTTTTCACAATATTTTATTTGGAGCTAGTTTAATGAATTATACTATAATGAGGGTATTTTGATTTCCAGTGTAATAGGATTCTCCTGCGAGCAAGAAGGGTTGTAAAGGCAATAATGGTTCTGTGGCTTTCACACTCGGATATGTCAAATATAGCAGCTAATGGGTTAGGCTAAAGATCTACATTAAGACATTCTGATAAGAAGCGAAAAATCGAAAGCCAATAAGTGTCCAGAGCAGGGCAAGACCAAAACATGTCAAATTGTCTGGAAAATTTTGACATCTATTACAACAACAACAACAACAACAGGTATCATCGCTAGAGTACATTTTAGCTAATCTTTCTTTAGATAAATGAGCACGATGCAGTACTTTAAATTATATTATACCTAATTTGGCACAAGAGATACTACTATTAACTCTTTGTAGAGCATAATTCCAAATTTCTTCTTCAATGCACATGCCCAATTCCTTCTCCCAATCAGTTTTAATTTTGGTTAGGGTCACATTTTTAATAGAGGTTATGACATCAGCTAACCTTGAAATTAGCCCTTTTGAATTAGGGGAAGTTTCTAATATATTATCCAATAACGAGTTTTGTGGTAGGTTAGGGAAATTGGGATCTCTATTTTGTAAAAAAAAAATGGCGGACTTGAAAATAGCGAAACATAGATCGGTGAAGATTAAATTCTTTTGAGAGCTCATTGAAGCTTGGAAATACAGAATCCATGTAATCATCCTTAAAGCTAGAAATACTTTGACCGTTCCAAAGAGAAAATGCAGAATCCAATTTAGCTGGAAGATTGTGATTTGCACATATAGAGCTTCTATGAAGAAAATGTATAAAAAAAAATCCAAAGTGCTTCCTGAATTGATTCCATATCTACTGGGTTATTGTAACTTTTTTTAAACAAAAATAAATACATAAAAGCTACAATATTGTCTGCAAACAAACGAATAACTTTTTTCTTATGTCTATTTTTGTGCATTTTTGTGCTATTTTTGGACACTGTACACTAAAATGTGCAGAAAATATTTTTATTCCCCATACAGTTAAGCTTACATTACTCAACATCACCCAGAACAAAACGTGTCATTTGGCCCTGAAAGTTTAAATATTTCAGTAGGAAATTAAAAATGTGATGTTAGATGTGCACCTCTATTCCCAGTTTCTTCTTCGTGTACACACCGCTGGCAGCCGTGAAGACGTCGTTGAGTAAAACAAAAGTGTATCCTTCTGCATCAAATGCCAGGTCAGAGCTGTGCGAGTGGAAACAAACAGAATTAGGAAAACGTTACCCATTAAGCTCTGTACTGAGACATCGTTGCTGAAATAAAGTGCTAATGAGTGAATCTGAGGGTAAATTACGGGACCTTGCAGCAATCAGAGCTCCAAACACGATGGCCAGTACACTGCACACGAGCTGAGGTGAAAACCTTTTTCTGTAAAACCAAACCTGCGTCACTTTTCATACATACAGTATAACCATTGAAAAAGCCCAAAAACCTTCCAGGTAGTCACTAAGGCTACGTTCACATTACAGCCATGTTGCTCAAATCAGATTTTTTCCTCCGACTAGATTTAACTATTAAGCTTATCGAAATGTGTGTCACTTTAGATTTTGGGCTAGTTTCTGTTTGTGTGACTTTGTTACAAAACCAGTAGTACTGTAGGTTTGAGGGACCTGGCAACCCTGTATTAGTGAGACTGATGTTAGTAAAACAGACGTGTTAGTAGCTGATGTGTGATGGAGTATTAGAGGATCTGGCAACCCTGTATTAGTGAGACTGATGTTAGTAAACAGAGGTGTTAGTAGCTGATGTGTGATGGAGTATTAGAGGATCTGGTAACCCTGTATTAGTGAGACTGATGTTAGTAAAACAGAGGTGTTAGTTGCTGATGTGTGATGGAGTATTAGAGGATTTGGTAACCCTGTATTAGTGAGACTGATGTTAGTAAAACAGAGGTGTTAGTAGCTGATGTGTGATGGAGTGTTAGAGGATAAGGTAACCCTGTATTAGTGAGACTGATGTTAGTAAAACAGAGGTGTTAGTTGCTGATGTGTGATGGAGTGTTAGAGGATTTGGTAACCCTGTATTAGTGAGACTGATGTTAGTAAAACAGAGGTGTTAGTAGCTGATGTGTGATGG
>BRDA01012656.1:37849-48839 GCA_036984385.1 Crenuchus spilurus | reverse complement strand
AGAGAGAGAGAGAGACAGATTGAGAGAGAAAGAGAGAGGTTGGATAGCAGCTGTACACTAATACTGCCCTGGTCTGACGGTCAAACATTATCAGCATAAATCCAGTCATATAAATCCTCAGCCTCACCAAATGAAAATATTATCAAGCAAGAAGCAGCCATATGGCTCTTGGCCCAGACCTGCCCTTATCTTACCTTGATAATCTGTCCTTCTTTAAAAGGAAGCTCCTCATCAGCTGCATCGGGGTTTGGGGACATGGAGAGGGGGTCGTAGTCAAACAGTGCTACGAAGATCCGGAATGGGTCTTCAGGCTCCGATTCATCATAATATGGAGGAGAACGCCGGCCACGATCCCTATAACCGTCTGAGACAGGGTGGATGCGAGACTGAAAACTCAAACTTTTACATTACTGTGAAGAACCTATAGCACTTTTTTTTAATGCTGTCTACATAGAGACTTCATAACATCTGCATAAGTCATGAATAGCCTGAAATTCAGCAATGATACTCAGGTGGAAGGCACAGCTTATCTGTTTATCATTAATATTCGCTATGACTAAACCTACAACCCCACCAGAGCCTCAGAAGGATATTTATCACTCCAATTTTATATATTTACTACATGAATAGGTTTATTATGAACAGTTACTGTAAGTACTCCCAAAGTGACAGCAGCTGACAGACTGATACAAATATGTACAGTAAGAAAATGACCATGATCTCACCTTTTCATGTAAAAAAGACATACATTAGCAGATAAACACCCCAGCCACTTAATTAAAGTTACCTCCTTGTATCTACACTCATTGTCCTTTTTATCAGCTGTACTGGCCATATAGCTGTACAATTACAGACTGTAGTCCATCTGTTTTACTGTATACTGTGTTCATCCTGTTCTTCAATGGTCGGGACCCTCAGAGAGCAGATATTATTTTTTTATTGTCTTTACTGTTCTCTCTTTTCTGAGGAACTGGCCACTGATGTTAAATTGATGGCTGGATTCTCCTGCGGTGCACACCAGACCAGCTGCTTACCTACATCTACTGCTGTCAATCAGCATTCACCTATACTGTATGTAGAAATGGACTCCTGCTAGCAATGATCAGACTGATTTTTCAAGGCTTTTGCACTTTTAATTTGACCCCAGATGGATGCAATTATCACTTTTATTAATATGATTATTGGTTTACACTACAGCTCAATGTCAGACTTAACTGAGGATGTAAATCTCTATCAGTAGTTTGATCAGAGGAGGATGGATCCTCTTTGCGAGTCTTAGTTCCTCCCAAGGTTTCTTCCTCCAACTCGAGTTTGAGTTCAAGGGAGTTTTTCCTTGCCACCGTCACCTTTGGTTTGCTCGTATCAGGTTTTGGGTTTTGATTCAAACTGTCTGATGCTCATTATGTAAAGCTGCTTTGTGACAACCTCCATTGTAAAAAGCGCTATATACAGTAAATACTTATTTATTGATCAATTGATTAATATTATTGGGGTGGTGGATCATTCTTAGTGACACTGATGTGGTGGTGTTGTGTTAGTGTGTATTAGAGTGGATCAGACACAGCAGAGCTGCTGATGTTTTTAAACACCTCAGTGTCACTACTGGAGTGAAAATAGTGAGCAACCAGCCAACAGTGTCAGGACTAGAGGACCATCACAAACTGTGCTGAGCTGCTGTCTCTGACTGTACTCTCTTTGGCTCTCACTGAAGGCTGTCATATTTTCCTCCCTCTCCTACCCTCCTACATCCCTGCTTGGCTCTCCTGTCTTGTCTGCTACACTTCTTTACTGCTTTTCCCATTGTCTATGTGTGCTTATTTGCAAAGAGTTTTTTTATGTTTACATGTTTTTTTCTCTTATCTTCCTCCTCCCTCATGTATGCTGTTTTCTTCCTTTCAAGGTTGGTGCTGTGTTAAATGGCTGCCCTGCCAGCAGAGGCTGGGACCTAATTTCCCGCAAGGAATCAATAAAGTACATCTGTATCTGTATCTGTTTACATCTACAAGACCAACAAGGTAGGTGTGTCTAAAAGAGGACAGTGAGTGGACACAGTGTTTAACATCTCCAGCAGCTCTGCTCACTCAGCACACACCAACACACCATCAGCACATCAGTGTCACTGCAGTGCTGATAATGATCCACCTAAATAATGGCTGCTCTGTGTCCATGGAGGTAGAGTGTGGACAACACACAAAGAGAAACAGATGGACTACAGTCTGTAATTGTAGAACTACAATGTGCTCCTGTATGGTCAGTGTAGACAATTAGTTTGAAATGTGCTTTTCAGTGGTTATGCATGCTTATGAAGTCCCACATTACTAAAAAAAAGGCTAACCGTAGATTAAAGTAGATATGTAAAAATGGTGATTGTCATTTGTAGTCCATGCAGTAATTCAGACCAATGGGCTATTAGTGCTTAAGACTTAAGGCTTAAGTCTAATCATACTTGCAACATACATTCATTACTGTTTCATCATTATTTGCTGTCAGACAAACCAAAGATGTAATGAAATGGGCATGGAGTGTGGGGAGAGTGCACCCATATGGCAGCACATCACAGACGAGCAGCAAGCCAAAAATGTGCTTCACGGAGTGCTCAACAGACGCAGACAGAGAAAAGAACACATACACACTCTACTGTAACCATGCAGTAAGCTGGACCTGAGGGAGACCAATCAGATGGCCGTGATTAGTCTTGGATAAAGTTGCACCTGTTTTCTTTCAGTCTTGCAGCATGTACCGTGCCAAAAAAAAGGAATGCCTGAAAAAAAGCACTGAATTTGATCACTGCACTAGAGACAAGAAGTCTCTGATCCATGGATTAGCTACCAATTTGCATTTGGCTTAAGGCACCACCCTTAACTTTTACCACCCAATCATGCACAGTCAAAGTAAAAATTATGGGTGTGGTCTAGTTGAAGAGGGGGAGGGGCTTAGCAGGCAACTTATGGCAGGTCAGTGCAAAAGGGGAGGAGCATTCTCTGAGCAGTAAGCAAACACTCCACTGTGGTGAATCACTGCATAAGCCTCCATCTCGGTGCAGTCCAGTGGCTCATGCGCTTCAATTCAAGGCTCTTAATGGCATTGTGTCCCAGATCACTTCTTTCTCTCTCTCTCCTCTGTCTCAGCTTGCACTGAGCGTGCTTTCGGTAAAGCGAGGAGCTGCAACACGTACCATAGGGAGGCCTGTGGCCCCTGTGCCTTCGTGAGGACCATGTCTTGTGCCGTGCTACACTGCCATAGTAAACATCCTCCATGACCGGAGAGAGGTTCCCTTCACTGTTACTCTCAGTGGTTATCTCTGAGGGAAACACCAATCAAAGAGCTGTTACCATGCACAGACTACATCACCCTACGCTGCACTGGCCTCAGCGGTCACCTCAGTCTTGCAGGTGCCTCTGATATTCCTGTCGTATAAGATTTCATGAATAAATTGCTAGTACGGCTTGCAAAATCCATAAAAAACTTTACAACATTTAGTCTGAAGCTGCCAGACGTTTCAGACTCTGGCGAAGCTCTTTAAAGGACAGAACATGAATGTGGTTCAGACACGAGGGTGATCAGCATTCACTGAGGTTTCTCACATCCTAACATCTATGATGAAATGCTGGACATTTAAAGGGGGCCACAAAGAGCATCTGATGATGAGCTGCATGTCAGCTTGGTAGTCAACTGACCAATAGAGGGCACCATGAGGGGTCTCCTCTGAGGCTGAGGACCTCCATGCGCTGGCCTTCGTGCAGAGTCCCGATCCTGTCGTCCTGAGGATGAAGTGTTCCCTCCAACCTAGGTAGACACAGAATAAATGAACATGTTGTGTCCCAAATCAAGATCAAGTACTACAAATTACATAACGATCCATAGCACCACTACACAGTCATAGCAGAATGTTATGACCACCACTAGTTTGGGACTTCACAGATGCTCTGTTACAAGGTTTGCTGCTCATATAAGTAAGTGAGTACACCAGTCAGCTGTAGTAGAGTTTAAATTTATCATCATGGACAAAGGGCACAATCTGACTGATGCCCAAAATGGCATGATAATGTGGTAGCAGGTGAAGCATGGGAACACTTGTGCCCAACTACAGCAGAGCACTCCTCATTCCACTGTGGCATCAGTGCTCCATGGGACACCACTATTATGCCACTGGGAGGCACTCAATGTACCAGAAGTCTATTCTCAGTACACTTTCACTACAGCAGCTCTAAAACATCCAACAAAGTTATTGTTTTCTGAGATGCTACCACCCTTCACTCTGTACCCTATTTTTATGCCCTTTTGGACATCAGTCACATCACATCCTTTGTCCATGATGATGGTTTTACACTCTGCTACAACTGACTGGTGTGCTCACTTATTTATACAGTTGCAAGAAAAAGTATGTGAGCCCTTTGGGATTACTTGGATTTCTGCATAAATTGGTCATTAAATGTGTTCTGACAATAACCTCAGCCACAAGTTTCCTGTAGTTACACAGTAAATATGCCTGTATTAAATCAACACTATTAGAGTTAAATTAACACTGAGGGTGTCAAAATATAACACTCTTAGTGTTAATTTAACTCTACCAGTGTTGATTTAACACTGGCAGATTTACTGTGTACAGATCAGAATTGCAAAACGGTCAGGAGGAATTTTGAACCATTCCTCTTCACCAAACTGTTTCACTTCAGCAATATTTTTGGAATGTCTGGTGTGAATGACCCTCTTGAGGTTATGCCACAGCATCTCAATGGGGTTGAGGTCAGGACTGGGTCACTCCAGAAGGTGTATTTTCTTCTGTTGAAGCCATTCTGTTGTTGATTTACCTCTATGTTTTGGGTCGTTGGCCTGTTGCATCACCCATCTTCTTTTGAGCTTCAGTTGGCAGACAGATGGTCTTAAATTTTCATGAAAAAAATGTCTGGATAAACTTGGAAGTTAATTTTTCCATTGATGAAAGCAATCGGTCCAGGCCCTGAGGCAGCAAAGCAGCCCCAAACCATGATGCCCCCTCCACCAAATTTCGCAGTGGGGATGAGGTTATGATGTTGGTGTGCTGTGCCTTTTTTCTCCACACATAGTGTTGTGAGTTCTTTTCAAACAAATGAATTTTGGTTTCATCCGTCCACAGAATATTTTACCAGTAGCCACATACAAGTGCTCTTTTGCAAACTTCAAATGTGTAGGTTTTTTTTGTTTTTGTTTTTAAAAGCAGTGGCTTCCTCCGTGGTGTCCTTCCATGAACTCAGTTCTTGTTTAATGTTTTACTTATTCTAGGTTTGTCAACAAAAATGTTAGCATGTGCCAGAGATTCTTTAGTCTTTATTTGACACTCTAGAATCTTCTTCACCTCATGGAGTATTCTGCACTGTGCTGTTACAGTCATCTTTACAGGACAACTACGCCTACAGAGAGTAGCAACAGTGTTGAACTTTGTTCATTTGTAGACAGTCTGTCTTAACTCAGACACATGAACAACAAGACATTTATAGATACTTTTGTAAACTTTTCCAGCTTCATGCAAGTCAACAGTTACTGAACGTAGGTCTTTTCTGTGAGGCATGGTTCACATCAGACAATGCTTCTTGAGAATAACAAACTCAAAACTGGTGTGTGTTTTTATAGGTCAGGGCAGCATAAACCAGCACACCCAATTGCATCACATTGATTGGCTCCAGGTTGGCTGGCTCCTGGCTCCAATTAGCTCTTGGAGAAGTCATTAGCCTAAAGGTTCACATACTTTTTCCACCCTGCACTGTGAATGTTTATATATTGTGTTCAATAAAAGCATGAAAATATATCATTTTTTTGTGTGGTATTAGTTTAAGAAAACTGTGTTTGTCTATTGTTCTGACTTAGATGAAGATCAGAACACATTTAAGGACCAAATTATGCAGAAATCAACGTAATCCCAAAACAAACCCTGCCACCTGTGACATCCCATGTTGAGTTCATTCCAAACCAGGGTTGTTCATAATATTTTGATTTGACCGTGTAGTTTCTAGCCATATTTTGTCTCAAAAGATCTCTGTATACCACTCTTCAAAGATTTTTCTGTCCATACACATTACCTTTTCTCACAAAATAATGTGTACTATTGTAGGTTTAAATCAATTCTTATGTAGATTGCTATGATACAACCTGTTATACAGAATTAATAGACACCTGCCAGGGTATAACAGAACAGCAGCCATGACATCTGCACAACATGTAAATCTGCTGAAGCTAAGTAGGTCTGGGTCTGGTTAATACTTGGATGGGAGACACATGGAAAAGCTTGTGTGTCTGCTGGAAGTGGCATTGTGTCCTGTATGGATCCCAGTGCAGTGATTTTGAGGCAGGTTTGCTCCTCCCGACAAGCATTAAAGGTCTCCCAATTTCAGGGTGATCATAACTGATTATCTTCCCAGATGATCCTGTAGTGTGAGGTGTCAATAATCCCATCTTTAGCCCTCAGATCTGTGCAATCAGGGGCTCCCTTATTGTGAATCGTAAATATTAAACATGTTCAGTAATTAGACTGAGTATCCTATGGTGGGGGTGGACGGTGATTCTCTGGTGTAAAACATGATGTTGAAGTCGTGCCTGAAAGACCATCAACCAATGAGAGCTGAGCTGAAGTGGACGTGTCAGTGTGTACAGTGGTTTCACTATCATCCCCCCATGTTTGCTTACATCTAGTTTGTGAGACAATCCCGCCTCTCGTGATATAGCAGTTCATGTGAAACTCTGAGGTTTTGAGGCTCGGAGCCATGTGTTGGGAGTGTTACTCCTAAAGTGTGTGGTATATTAATTCAGGGCAGATTATGTAGTGTGGACGCTTTTATGACTAACAACGATCAAAGACAGAAACTTCAGTGAAAAATGTCATTATGTGTGGTGTATCTCATTGTTGCAACATCGAGTGTAATGTGGCCCATTACATACTACTCTAATGTTCAGAGCACTTTCAGTCTCTAAAGAAGCCTTACTCTCATTTGGGATGTGCCAACATTTGCATACAACAATATCCTCTATAATGCATCTGATCCCACCTTAAGAGCATTATGTGAGTTGCGCCGTCGTCCTTCCTCCAGCTGCATCTCTGAGTACAGCTCCTCCTCATCTTCCTCCATGATATCAGACAGGTCTGAACCCCTACTGCTTTCTGTCTGGTACTCTTCACTGTGGCTGTAGTGGGACTGAGGCAAAAACAGAGCCATTCAGAATACGGAGCCACACTTGACAGCCGCACCCAACCTGAGGACTCCATTCTCTCTAGCTAAGTCATAAGACAGTATTGAGCAGTCCCACCCCACAGCTCTCGTACCTGCCTGCCCAGCTCTGAGCCCCTGAGGAAGTCATCCACAGATGCTCCTCTTCTGCGGGACTGATAGCTTTCCTCATCCTCTTCCTCATCTGAGTTCTGAGAGTGAAAGCCCTGACTTCTCCTCTCCATCTAGATATAGCAGAATACTTTCAGAGACTTCAATAGCCACATCTGTTGCACTACAACAGAATCTGGAATCATCTCTAGTCATGTCCCGATGTAAACTCTCAGCACTCAGGTAATATATGAAGAGTTTGTTTGCAAAAACAGATCAAATGTTAACTTTACAGGAGAAGGAAAAACTTGCTTTGCTTTTAATGGAGGTGAGTGAAACCAGACGTCTTTCTGTTCAAAGGAAAAAATGACAATTGCAAATGAACTCTTCATATACATCACCACTCAAAAGTTTGGAATCACTTCTCATATGAATTTGATTGTAGTAAATGATATTTTAGATACAATAATCTACTAGTGCATCACCAAAAATTTGAATATAGTGCAAAAGTTCATTTGTCTTCATAATTTAACTCAAAAAAGATAAATTGTCATATATTTTATAATTATTACACATAAAGTAACATATTTCAGGCCTTTTTAAAACTTTGATCCTGTTTGAACTGCTTTTTTTAACTGTTTTTCAGATTTTTTTTGTTATAAGTCCTACAAATGAACAATAAAACACTCGATAAATATAAAATAAATGACTTGAAATATGTCACTTTATTTATGGAATAAATATAAAATATGAGTTTACTGTTTGAAATATATTATGAACAAAAACAAATATCAATTTTCACAATATTCTATTTTTATGTGGCACTGTACATTTATTATGATAAGTGTAGGTCTGAAAATTAAACTGTTATAAAAGTCATTCTGTAGAAAAGACAATGGTTCTGTATAGAACCATGACAACAAGCTTAAAATTAGCTTTTTATTTGCACACTTGTAACTGTTATAGTTCCCCCAAATAAACAAATGATGGTCCATCCATTATTGTATTCACGATTGCACTTATACTCAAAACTCTCAAAAGTTTGGGGACAGCCATTACATTGAGCATTTTCCATTATTACGTTTTCTAGCAGATAAAATTCAGAAATGACACCTTGTGTGAAATATGTACTAAACTTCTAGTGGAGTTAACAGCCTAAACCTAAAAACTCCCTGCCAACAACTAAAACTGAGCTAAAACCCTTTTATCATAGAGGATCAGGAGCCACAGCTGTTGTGGATTTGATCAGCTTCCAAACAACTAGAAAAAAGATTTTTCATCTGAAACAAAAAGTCTTTCAATAGTGCCTGAAACCTATATAACTTTCTGTATTTCTGCATAAATTTGACCTAAAACATCAGATTTTCACACAAGTCCTAAAAGTAGATAAAGAGAACAAATGAGACAAAAATATTATACTTGCATTTATTTATTGAGGAAAATGATCTAATATGACATATTTGTGAGAGACAAAAGTATGTGAACCTCTAGGATTAGCAGTTAGTTTGAAGGTGAAATTAGAGGCAGGTGTTTTCAATCATTGGGATGATAATCAGGTGTGAGTGGGCACCTGTTTTATTTAAAGAACAGAGATCTATCAAAGTCTGCACTTCACAATATGAACAAAGGAGATTTCTGAGGACTCCAGAAAAAGTTGTTGATGCTCATCAGGCTGGAAATGGTTACAAAACCATCTCTAAAGAGTTTGGACTCCACCAATTGTCAGATCTGGCAACCAGAGTGCTCACACTTCAGACTCTACTCCCAGACAGCAGCCACAGCCGAGGCGCACTCAACCGACCAATCAGGGCAGAGTCCAAAGGCCGCTCTCGCAAGTACTGAGTGCGCACACCTGTAGCTCATTTATTGAACTCTATAATGTTTGTTCTCCTCTCTAGTCTTCGCGAGGTATTGCCACTTTGTTTCTGAGTGTCATACTGAGCGTTTCTCTCTTTCTGTTGTTTTCCTGGTTTGGATCTCAGCTTGTTTTTGACCGTGTTTTGTCTCAGCCCTTGTACTCATTATTTATTGTGTATTTTGGATCCTTTGGACTTGAACTTAGCTGTGTTTTGACCCTCGTGAATATCTCTTGCCTTTTGACTCTGCATTATCCTCTGATATGTATTTTGCTCAGCTATTCTACAGAGTTTTTGTGATTTTGTGGAATCCTGCCTTTGTGCCAGTAAAATCCAATTCTAATTTTATCCGCAAGTGTCTGATTGTCTATACAGAGCCTGTCCTGACACCAATCCACAGTCAGACAGATTGTGTACAAATGGAGGAAATTCAAGACCATTGTTACCTCCTCAGGAGTGTCGACCAACAAAGATCATTCCAAGAGCAAGGCGTGTAAAAGACAGCGAGGTCACAAAGGACCTCAGGGTAACTTCTAAACAACTGAAGGCCTCTCTCACATTGGCTAATGTTAATGTTCATGAGTCCACCATCAGGAGAACACTGAACCACAATGGTGTGCATGGCAGGGTTGTAAGGAGAAAGTCACTGCTCTCCAAAAAAAAAACATTACTGCTCATCTGCAGTTTGCTAAAGATCACATGGACAAGCCAGAAAACTATTAGAAGAATGTTTTGTGGACGGATGAGACCAAAACAGAACTTTTTGTTTAAATGAAAAGTGTTATGTTTGGAGAAATGAAAACACTGCATTCAGCATAAGAACCTTATCTCATCTGTGAAACATGGTGGTGGTATCAGGTTTGGGCTGTTTTGCTGCATCTGGGCCAGGACAGCTTGTCATCATTGATGAACAATGAATTGTGAATTATATCAGAGAATTCTAAAGAAAATGTCAGGACATCTGTCCATGAACTGAACCTCAAGAGAAGGTGGGTCATGCAGCAAGACAACGACCCTAAACACACAAGTTAGTCTACCAAAGAACGGTTAAACATTTATTTGCAGTTATTGCTGCAAAGGGGGGGTCACACCAGATACTGAAAGACTTGTGTGACAATCTGATGATGTTTAGGTCATATTTATGCAGAAATATAGAAAATTCTAAACGGTTCACAAACTGTCAAGCACCACTGTATGTGTTGTGACCCAAACATTAGCGCTGCCACTATTAATATTCTTTAATGAACTGTCATTGTAGTGAAAACCTTTTTGAATGCTCTTATAGATTTAACAATGGTTCTATACAGCACCAAATACTTTCAGTCAATATTTCTATTTTAAATAAATGTTTATATATTTTGTAATAACAGTTATTATTATTATTATTATTATTATTATTATTAAATAACACAATAATACAGTAATATGTACTTACATTATATTTACAGTGATTCTGTCAAATTATGTTTTGAAGATTTTCATTGCACTGAAGCTCATTTTAGAGCTCTCTAAATAACTAACACTAACTATGTAAAGTTGCACCAGACTGGTGAATTACACAAGTGTCTGCAACTGCAGTCATAGGTCAAAAATTTGAATATTGTGAAAAAGTTCACTTTTGTTCATAACTGAATTAAAAAAGATAAATTGTCATAAATGTTCTATTAATTACACGAAAAGTAACATATTTCAAGGCTTTTTGTTTTAATGTTGATCAGATTAGTTTATAGCTCATGAGGCCAATCAGTCACAGTAATATGATGGTCAGTAGTACCTCTACGGGTCGTCGACGGGTGTCACGGTTGTAATGATGACTGGTAGTATAATGACACTGACTAACCGGAG
>BRDA01012656.1:18481-29274 GCA_036984385.1 Crenuchus spilurus | reverse complement strand
ATCATGTCTAAACCTGCACAACAGTGACCTCGTACAGAAAGTTGATAAGACATTGCAGCCAACAGAAGTTTTAATGGAGCTAAACTACAGTGGTGTGAAAAAATGTTTGCCCCCTTCCTGATTTCCAGTTTTTTTGCATGTTTGTCACACTTAAATGTTCCAGAACATCAAAGCAATTTAAATATTAGTCAAAGACAACACAAGTAAACACAAAATGTTATTTTTAAATGAAGGTGTTTATTATTAAGGGAGAGAAAAATCCAAACCTACATGGCCCTGTGTGAAAAAGTGATTGCCCCCTTGTTAAAACATAACTGTGGTTTCTCACACCTGAGTACATTGTCTCTAGCCACACCCAGGCCTGATTATTGCCACACCTGTTCTCAATCAAGACATCACTTAAATAGGACCTGCCTAACTGTCGTGATCCAAAGAAATTCAGGAACAATTGAGAAAGAAGGTAATTGAGATCTATCAGTCTGGAAAGGGTTATAAAGCCATTTCCAAAGCCTTGGGAATACAGCGAACCACAGTAAGAGCCATTATCCACAAATGGCGAAGACATGGCACAGTGGTGAACCTTCCCAGGAGTGGCTGGCCGCCCAAAATTGCCGCAAGAGCATAGCGACGACTCATCCAAGAGGTCACAAAAGACCCCACAAAAACATCCAAAGAAGTGCAGGCCTCACTTGCCTCAGTTAAGGTCAGTGTTCATGCCCCCACCATCAGAAAGAGACTGGGCAAAAATGGAGTTCCTAGACGAAAACCACTGCTGAGCAAAAAGAACATTAAAGGTCGTCTCAATTTTTCCTGAACACATCTTGATGATCCCCAAGACTTTTGGAAAAACATTCTGTGGACCGAAGAGACAAAAGTTGAACTCTTTGGAAGGTGTGTGTCCCATTACATCTGACGTAAAAGAAACGCTGCATTTCAGAAAAAGAACCTTATACCAACAGTAAAATATGGTGGTGGTAGTGTGATGGTCTGGGGCTGTTTTGCTGCATCAGGACCTGGAAGACTTCCTGTGATAAATGGAACTATGAATTCTGCTGTCTACCAAAAGATCCTGAAGGAGAATGTCGGACCATCTATTCGTGACCTCAAGCTGAAACAAACTTGGGTTCTGCAGCAGGACAATAATCCAAACCACACCAGCAAGTCCACCTCTGAATGGCTGAAGAAAAACAAAATGAAGACTTTGGAGTGGCCTAGTCAAAGTTTTGACCTGAATCCTATTGAGATGCTGTGGCATGACCTTAAAAATGCCGTTCATGCTCGAAAATCCTCCAGTGTGGCTGAATTACAACAACTCTGCAAAGATGAGAGGGCCAAAATTCCTCTACAACGCTGTAAAAGACGCATTGCAAGTTATTGTAAATGTTTGGTTGCAGTTGTTGCTGCTAAGGGTGGCCCGACCAGTTATTAGGTTTAGGGGGCAATCGCTTTTTCACACAGGGCCATGGAGGTTTGGATTTTTTTTCTCCCTTAATAATAAACACCTTCATTTAAAAATGACATTCTGTGTTTACTTGTGTTGTCTTTGACTAATATTTAAATTGCTTTGATATTCCGGAACATTTAAGTGTGACAAACATGCAAAAAAAACTGGAAATCAGGAAGGGAGCAAACATTTTTTCACACCACTGTATAGTCCTATATGTACAGTATAATATTATATATAGCATAGTATATAAACATATTATTCTAATTAAACATACCGGTAGTCAATGTATATATGTGACTGTTGTATAAATTTATTTTTATGCTATTTCTGTATATTTTACTTTAGAAGTGTAAAACTCCACACATCAAATTTTAATTAGAAATATTACTATTGAGATTTAACATATTTAACTTAAAATCATAACATTTAACAGAATTGCTTTACCAGGTTGATATATTCTTCTAAAATACAGAATGTCGCATTTTCTTGGCTGTTTGATGAGCATTTGTTAATATTAAGAGCTCTGAATATGAGACTACTGCTGGATCAATGAGTCAAAGTCACTTTCATGTTAAAAGATTACAGAGACTGAAAAATAATCTGTACCTGTAGCGGGCAGTGCACAGACGGACCTGTCCTGTGTACCGAGCCTTGGTCCTGGGAGCTGGATTCACCTCATCATCCATCTGTGAGTAGAGAAGATTGTGCATAACATCATCATCTTTTAACCAGATCATCTGTCAGGGGACTATAAATAGCATAGCATTATATTTATATAGATATGTCCTATATACAGTCTTAGGTATGGCTTTGAGTAATGCAGGCTTGCAATGAACCATCATTACTGTCTGTTTATAATTCTGCCAATCATTAAACAACAGCCATGTAACTCCATCCTGCATCCAGCCATCAAGCACTCCGTGTGCAGCATAACTTAAATGCTCTGTTTCCATGCAGATTATCCTTGCATGTTAACCAAACATCTGATGTGTGTTTACTCATTCAGATGTAACTGTAGAGACAGAAGCAGATAATGAAACACAGAGCAACGTGTTGTTGTTTTTGTACAAATGAAGTGGAATACAGTATATGCTCCACAGTTTACTCCTAAACTTTCCCTACAGCCATTCATTTATATTATTTCCAATGTCAATTTAACCTAATATGTCATCAGCAATAGACTCAGGATCAGAACATCTGCCCTCAGAGAAGCTGGAGCAGTAAAGTGGTTAAGCATGTTGAATTGGAGCTTTCTCTGTCTTAGCACTCTTTATATACATACAATAAAAGAAGCTCCATGCTACCTTTATTGTTGGATGTGCTGCTATACCGTTCTTCACAATCATCTACAGATCTACACTCTATGTCCAATTGTTTGTGGACACCCCTTAAAACGAATGCATACTTTAAGTTGACACAGATGTATAAATGCACACACAGCTTGTCTAGTGCCTGTAGAGATGTACTGCTAATAAAACAGGACTCTCTGGAGCAGATAAACATAAAGTGAAAAGTGAACACACTAGGGACAGTGAGAATACGTGTCCAAAACAGTCGGCAGCCCTATCTACAGCGCCCAAGGAGCAATTGGGGGTTAGGTGCCTTGCTCAAGGGCACTTCAGACATAATCTGACAAGCGGATCGAACGGGAAGCCTTCCAGACCCAAGACAGGACTCCTCACAAGCAAGCCATGGCTGCCACCCCTAATCTGGAGTTTGAACCCTGACATGCTGTGTTCACAATCATGCTTAATGTCAGACATGAGCTAGAGATGTATAAAGACCCCCAGCATTGAGCTGTGGAGCAGTGCAGCTGTGTTCCTGTACTTTTGGGATGAGTTGTGGATGAGGTGGGGTTGTGATCCTGACCTCATTAAACGCCTGTGTTCCTGAATACAATCACATCTTCACAGTAAAGCTCCAAAACATAGAAAGCCTTCCCTGGACTGCAGAGAAAGTTACTACAGCAAAAGCAGGATAACCTCTTTCTTAAATTTGGAAGAAGCAATGAATGAGGACATGTCCCAATACTTTTGTCCATATCATGTATATAAACATGGTATTTTTCGTGATATCAGAAAACAAGATGGAGGAGTGAGGGGAAGTCAATTAACAATGATAACATCCAACATACTACACTTAAAAAAGCTAATGATGTATTTAGTACTAAAGTGTCAGTATGTACTGTATATGAGCAGATCAGACGGACACACCTCTGAGGGGCTGGTTGGCAGGGGGCTCCTGGAGAGGCTCTGGGTGTGGACGGAGGGCTTAGTGACCAGCAGCTCGGGCCTGTCTCTGCTGACCTGCAGTGGCTGGAGGAGCTCAGAGATTAGCGGAGAGCCTGAGGATCTCTCATCACCTGCACAATATAGAGTTACACACCCAAACGCCAGCATCTGTCAATCACTGCCTGTCCACTGTGGTGCACTCATTTTGTGTTTGAAGACACTGTGAGTGCTACAACACCAGCGTCTGACTCAGAAAGAGAGAGAGAGAGAGAGAGAGAGAGAGAGAGAGAGAAAGCTTCTGCAAGTAGCGGAAGAGATAATGTTTCCCTTCAGCCACATCACTCACATAAAGAGGAGATGCACTGAAACTAATTTCATTCATTTATAGAGGGTCATAAATCATGCAGGCAGGAGTCAACCTACTATTGTGAGCAAAATATCATGCAGCAGCCCCTGCTGTGCCCCTTATATTCATTTTAATCTTATGACAGTTTGCATTTCTTATGACTGGCATCACGTTGCCTGTCACAAGTTTGGGGACGCCTAGTTTTCTAGCACTCTTAATAAAAACCTGCATGTTTTCTGGGATTGTAAATAACTTGATGTATTAATCCACATATATCACAGCATCACTGGCAGTGATAAAATCATTCACTATTAATCTCACAAGTAAAGGTGAAATTCTGTTAAATGTGCAGATTATAAACCACACTTAAGTCTGAGGTTGGTATATTGGTTGGTATAGAATAGTGAGTGGTTGGTATAGCGGCTGGCATTATATAGGGGTAACAGAGGTTGGCATAATGTAGGGGTAACAGTGGTTACAGTGTGTTACAGTTAGTATAGAACTTTCATTACCATTTAAAATTTTTATTCCATGTTTATGGAAAGTAAACTGTCATTTTGTAAAACTATTTTGGCAGTTTTTAATGTGTAATATATAAAATTAGTCATGGCTGACTTGCTGTTTCTCCTAAATGCTTCATCTTTTCAACAGTACCACTCACAGTTGAACATGGAACATCTAGAAGAGAAGAAATTTGGAGACTTGTAGTGACCTTGGCATTCTACTACAGTCCCATACTTACAGTAAATCTATTTAGAACGACCCAGTCTTTCACAAATGTCTGTAAGGAAGCCTGCACGGCTAACTACTTGATTTTATGCACCTGTGGCAAAGAGACTAAATGAAATACCTGAATTCGGTGATGTAGAAGTATGTCCGGATAATTTTGTTCATGTAATTTGTTAACAAATAGCCACAACAACCACATATTGTTTTTCTTTCAATTTTAAAGACAGGCAAGGCGTCCCCAAATTTCTGAGAGGAAACAGTCACCTGAACTGATGTGTTTCTCTGAAATCTGACCTGTGCATGTTAATAAGACCGACACATTAACTCTGTCATGCTTCACTGTCTCTTCATGGCTGGCTTCCTCAAAAGGTCACTACTCCAACAGGTTTTAATTACTACGAAATAATGAACGACAACACAAAGCATCTCCACATGCTTTAATGGGACATTACGTGCTTAATCCTCACAGTATAAGAGTAGCAGGTAAACTGTGGGGCTTCAGGATTACTTTATTCACTTGAATGTAAAAGAATGTATTCAGTATTATCTTTAAAAATGCCTCATTTAAGGATTATTATGAGGAGCCTAGAAACAGTTATTTCGGTTCAGATAAAAATTGCTCTATTTTGTCTACAAACTGTGACTTTGTTCGAGGTGAAAAATACCCAGATATGGTTTTACACACCAAGTTACAACCCTGTGCTGTTGAATCTTCCTGAACCAAGCCGTTTTTGCCTTTTATGGAGAGATCATGAATAATTTCTTATAAGCTCTGCTTTGATTGGCTGGTTAACAGCTGTGCAGCTGAAAAAAAAAACATGGATGCTAAAAATCAGGTGTGAAATGAAACTAGCAAATGGACGGGGGAAATGGAGAGAAGAGATAAGAGGATGACAATTGATGACCATTTGCACGGTATTCAAGAGAAGTGTGTGAGAGAGGAGTTTAGTAAAGAGAAAAGTTGCTATGAGCTGCTAGTTGAATAGTTGGTGTTGAGATGCTGTTTGCTCAACCATGTGTGGGAAATAAAATTTGTTGCCATTTTTTTGTTGTTGTTATTTTTTAAACTTACAGTAGGTCCTAAACCACATCCACTAGTCTGTGAGCCCTTCCTTAAGATCTGGTTGAGGTTTGAGTGTGAAACATCTGAATATACTCAGCAGACAATCAATGTTTCTTGACTATCTACTGAATTCAGTTGGGATTGTTTGATTATTTGGGGAGTTAACATGTGCAGATGTTCACATAAGAAGATACAGATCATCTCAACACACTTTGAGTTTTTTATTTTAATATCTTCATAGAAAAAAGTTGCTATTTAGGTGACCATTGAAGTCTAGTGCTTGTTAGCAACATTAGCCTCACATTTTTAAACTAAAGAAGCCTCCAAACATGTTTTGGATGATCTGGGATAAGTGGAAAGTTCTGTAAATCTGATTTTTTAATGAATTATGCCTGTAGAGATGTCCTTACCTTTCCCAGCGTGGCTGTGTAGGTCGTTCAGAATGTGTTGGAGTGCTTTCTGTGGCGAGCGCTGAAGACCAGAAGCTGTAAGTTCTGCAGTGCTGGACTCCAGGTGAAGGTTCTCCAGCTCTTTTGATAAAATATTACACGTGTCACTCTGAGACCTCCATTTGTTTTCCAAGTCTTGAACTTTGACCTTCAGCAGTTGGAGAAGGGAAAGGAGGAGAACAAGAAGAGCAGCAAATATCAAAGTCTTTACCTTAGTTTGACTATTATTATATTATTATCATCCTTGACAGCAAACACACAGCTTGTCTAGTCCCTGTAGAGAAGTACTGCCAATAGAATAGGACTAAACATGAACATAATGGCACCAAGTCCCAGGTGGGCTAGAGAGGTATAAAGCCTGTGTTCACTGCTCCATTCAATACTTTTGGGATGAGCTGGGAAGTTGGGATGAGGTCTGTGGTGAACTTCCTGACCTCACTAATCTCTCTGAATGCCATCAAGACAGCAATGCTCCAAAAAAAGAAAGAAAGTCTTCCCTGGTTAGTTGAGACTGTCAACAAAAGCAGGATAAACTTTTTAATAGTCTAGATTTTGGTGTCCCAATACTTTTGTCCATATAATCTAAGTATTTGCAATTTGCCAATATTAAAAGTTCCTGCAGTGATTTTAACTCTAAAACAGAGCCAATTAGACTATATGATCACAAATGAGCCACAACTTTCTCGCAAAAGCTGCTTCACTGCAGGGGATGTGGGTACAGCTACGTATTAGTACTCTTAAGTAACAATGCCACATGTGGCACAGACATAAGAGGCTTATAAACCCCCTGATATATGTTAAAACCATTATCTAACCATAGCACTATATAGATAAGAGACATCCTTTAAGCAGCCCTGAGTTTCACCCAGGCATCCCGGTCATGGTATAAAATTCTGCTGACAAGCTGATAAAACTGCACTGGGTTCTAACCAGGGACTACATTCACTTTGCCCAGCAGTTAACTACACTGGACATTCCACTTTTTAATCCCTGTGCAGTGGAAGGCTGAAAGTACATACTGGTTCAAGTTGTGGTATATGTAGAACCTAATGGACATATTACTTGAACATACTATCAAATTAATCCAAATGGATGCTAATAACATTAAAATGGGAGTGAGTGTTCTTCAGAATACATTTTTGTGTGATCTGGTAACACTTGTATTTATTTTATAGGACTTTAATGTGTGTTATACATAGAACAGTCCCTTGACAGTTTATTTAATTTTTGATTTTTTCACAATGTAGTGGTGTGATCTGATAATAAACTGATTTTATTTTTTTATTTTAACCCTTCACCATTCTAGCTCAACCATTTGGTAGAACACAATATGATTGTGCCATCTCTACCAATCGGTAGAGGTATGTGAGGCTAAATGCAATGGAATAATTTTCCTCATACCTCATAAATATTTCCAAGACTGAACTGGGCTGCCATTTAGGCAAAGTCCAGCCAGCAGAAGGCAGCAAAATGCGCCTCCCTAATAATTAGGAGCCAATCAGCAGTGCCTGTATCTCTCCTACTTAACCCTTTAACATCCTGACATCCTGCTCAACCATCTAATAGAGAACATTTGAGTCACTATATCTTCTTGAAGAAGGTGTTGAACTTACAAAACATGATTGTCCCATCTCTACCAATTGGTAGAGGTATGTTAGGCTAAAAAAACATCCCATAATGGTCAGAAATGCAATATTTTCTTGTCAGGAATAAACTGTATAAAATGCTGAAAAACCATTAGTGCTATTACACCACCACACAGATGAGTTTAATAAATGAAAAAATGAGCATTTTATTGTACAGTTTTTATAGTTTATATTCAGATTTTACCATAAAGTGCATATCATTGTATGTTTAAAATGTAAATTAAAAAAACTGTGGAGTCTTAAAAAATGACTGCTTATTATTACTAAATGTTATTATTATTATTATTATTATTACTAAATCTGTGCAAATTTGAAGCCTAGCAAATTCAGTGAATTACTTTTATCAGTGTATCAAAACAAAACAAAGAAATATACAAAAAAATCAACCCAAATTTTTAAAAAATAGAGCTGTGATGATTGTACAGATTCAGTGATATTAGTTCAGATTAGACAGTCAGAGATAAGAGGGCTCAGTGGATAAAGGGTGGAGATGGATTCTTACCTCTAACAAGTGGACCGTTCCTTCATGCTCTTTATTAGCCTCAACCTGAGCCTGAAGACAAAACATAACTGTGAAGATACGGGGCGTGTAAGTGTGAAGAACCTTTCCTAACGTTTAAAGAATCTGTACACTATAAACAACAATATTAGGTTATATTCAAGAGCCATTTAGGAAGCTTTTCATATTACATTTTTAAAGAAATGTGATTTCCTTTGTAAACATTATGACTTGACTTTTATTACGATGTTAGTTATCCATTGGGATTTTATTTCATTGCCTTTTCCTTGGCTGTGTGTTAATCAATAATAATGAATAGAAATGCATGAATCAAGTTTAATCAATGTTACTGAGTAATCTGCATCTAAACCCACCACAGCACACACAGAAACACTACTGAGAACTAATAATGAGCTTTAAGCTGGAGGGCTATTCTCCTTTAATGCCTTTGACTCTTGCACTACAGCAAGCGCACAGTAAATGTGCTGTACTGTCTCTGTACAGACAAATCTTTTCATTTTAGACATTTAGACCTGAGAGATGTTTTAAGCTGTAAGGTGTAAGGTCAGGGTACGGTTAAGGTATGGTCGGGCTTAAAGTTAGGGTTTAGGGATAAGGTTAGGCTAGTGGTAGTTATGATTAAGATTAGGGTAAAGTTGGGGTTTAGGATAAGGTTGGGGTTAAGGTTAGGGTTTAGGGATAAGGTTAGGCCAGTGGAAGTTATGATTAAGATTAGGGTAAAGTTGGGGTTTAGGATAAGGTTGGGGTTAAGGTTAGGGTTTAGGGATAAGGTTAGGCCAGTGGTAGTTAGGGTTAAGGTGTCTAGTAAGGATATATATCTTGACCACTAAGGTTGATTCTATACGGATCTCGATACACTGCCACCGATACGATAGCCTATGGTCAGGGAAAGGTTACAGTAAGATTAGGGATTAGGGATAAGGTTAGACCAGCAATAGATATGGTTAAGGTTTAGGTAAGGTTACAGTAAGGTTAGGGAAAGGTTACAGTAAGATTAGGGATTAGGGATATGGTTAGGCCAGTAGTAGTTATGGTTAAGGTTTAGGTAAGGTTACAGTAAGGTCAGGGAAAGGTTACAGTAAGATTAGGGATTAAGGATAAGGTTAGACCAGTAGTAGTTATGGTTAAGGTTTAGGTAAGGTTACAGTAAGGTTAGGGAAAGGTTACAGTAAGATTAGGGATTAGGGATAAGGTTAGGCAAGTAATAGATATGGTTAAGGTTTAGGTAAGGTTACAGTAAGGTTAGGGAAAGGATACAGTAAGATTAGGGATTAGGGATAAGGTTAGGCCAGTAATAGATATGGTTAAGGTTTAGGTAAGGTTACAGTAAGGTCAGGGAAAGGTTACAGTAAGATTAGGGATTAGGGATAAGGTTAGACCAGTAGTAGTTATGGTTAAGGTTTAGGTAAGGTTACAGTAAGGTCAGGGAAAGGTTACAGTATGATTAGGGATTAAGGATAAGGTTAGACCAGTAGTAGTTATGGTTAAGGTTTAGGTAAGGTTACAGTAAGGTTAGGGAAAGGTTACAGTAAGATTAGGGATTAGGGATAAGGTTAGGCAAGTAATAGATATGGTTAAGGTTTAGGTAAGGTTACAGTAAGGTTAGGGAAAGGTTACAGTAAGATTAGGGATTAGGGATAAGGTTAGGCCAGTAATAGATATGGTTAAGGTTTAGGTAAGGTGACAGTAAGGTCAGGGAAAGGTTACAGTAAGATTAGGGATTAGGGATAAGGTTAGACCAGTAGTAGTTATGGTTAAGGTTTAGGTAAGGTTACAGTAAGGTCAGGGAAAGGTTATAGTAAGATTAGGGATAAGGTTAGGCCAGTAGTAGTTATGGTTAAGGTTTAGGTAAGGTTACAGTAAGGTCAGGGAAAGGTTACAGTAAGAATAGGGATAAGGTTAGGCCAGTAGTAGTTATGGTTAAGGTTTAGGTAAGGTTACAGTAAGGTCAGGGAAAGGTTATAGTAAGATTAGGGATAAGGTTAGACCAGTAGTAGTTATGGTTAAGGTTTAGGTAAGGTTACAGTAAGGTCAGGGAAAGGTTACAGTAAGATTAGGGATAAGGTTAGGCCAGTAGTAGTTATGGTTAAGGTAAAGTTAGGGTTAAGGTTGGAATTAGACAGTTTATATAATATCTCCACAGTTCACAGAAACAAACGTGTGTATATGTGTGTAGTGAAATCTCAGTTGAGACTCTCTCTTGGGGGACGTGCAGTACTGCTGTGTCTGCTCTAATTGCTTTGTTTGCCTGTCGTAGCTTCTCTTTGAAGAGCACAGAGTCACAAAAGAAAACCAACACATCTCTGGGGCTCAAATTACAGGCAAGCCTGTCTATGACAGCTCTGATTTTTACCTTTTACTA
>BRDA01012656.1:8093-18381 GCA_036984385.1 Crenuchus spilurus | reverse complement strand
GCACACACAGAAACACTACTGAGAACTAATAATGAGCTTTAAGCTGGAGGGCTATTCTCCTTTAATGCCTTTGACTCTTGCACTACAGCAAGCGCACAGTAAATGTGCTGTACTGTCTCTGTACAGACAAATCTTTTCATTTTAGACATTTAGACCTGAGAGATGTTTTAAGCTGTAAGGTGTAAGGTCAGGGTACGGTTAAGGTATGGTCGGGCTTAAAGTTAGGGTTTAGGGATAAGGTTAGGCTAGTGGTAGTTATGATTAAGATTAGGGTAAAGTTGGGGTTAGGATAAGGTTGGGGTTAAGGTTAGGGTTTAGGGATAAGGTTAGGCCAGTGGTAGTTATGATTAAGATTAGGGTAAAGTTGGGGTTTAGGATAAGGTTGGGGTTAAGGTTAGGGTTTAGGGATAAGGTTAGGCCAGTGGTAGTTAGGGTTAAGATTAGGGTAAAGTTGGGGTTTAGGATAAGGTTGGGGTTAAGGTTAGGGTTTAGGGATAAGGTTAGGCCAGTAGTAGTTAGGGTTAAGGTGTCTAGTAAGGATGTATATCTTGACCACTAAGGTCAATTCTATACGGATCTTGATACACTGCCACCGATACGATATAATTGCGATACACTGAAACCCCTTGTCGATACAATACAAATCACTCCAGTTCACGATACAATGTGATTCAAAAATGATTTGATAACGATATGACTTAATTATAAAAGGATTCGGTTTGATAAGTGATCATTTGATACAGTAAGTTGAGGTTTGAGGATGTATTGGCCTAACCCATCAGTTTTCTTAACTCAATAGCACAATTCTGCTTTACTCTCTGTAACAATTTGAGGGATGTATGCATCTGGTTGTTTTCAATGGAGCAAAACCAATACATAATATAAAAAAAATCCATAATTCAGTATATTCAGACGGAGCATTAAAATGTATTCAATTGAATTATTCAGTTATGTTCTCTGTCTGTATTTATACAAAATGTATAAAACATATAAGATGAACAGTTTTCAAAAGTACAGTATTAACAATGTGCATAATAAAAATTATGATCTACAACACATCTTACTGTCTGCTAGACTTATCTGCTACACAAGGTTTCAGGTAGCTGACTGACTGAGTAGTGAACATAAATGGCTGTAATTCCATTTTACAAAGAATAAAAATTACAACTTATGTGCTACTAACGTATTTGATAGCCCCACGGCGTTGTTTGCAGATTGCGTGCATCTTGTCAAGTTGACCAACTCGCCTAAAAAACCCAAAATATT
Source organism: Crenuchus spilurus (assembly GCA_036984385.1). Lineage (NCBI taxonomy): Eukaryota > Metazoa > Chordata > Actinopteri > Characiformes > Crenuchidae > Crenuchus > Crenuchus spilurus. The sequence continues at coordinate 17,115 of BRDA01012656.1, read as the reverse complement.
GCCACACGTTTGATTTGTGTGTCTTTTTGGTGCATTAGCTATCTCTTCGTCGTTGCTAATGCTCTCGTTTCCCTCCATCTTTGTTGTGTACGTCTGCATGCTTGCTTCAGTGCCTGAGGACATGATGATGCATTAATGTTGCCTTGGAAAAAAATAAATCAATAAAAAAAATATGTTGCCTCAGAAAATACGTTAGAATAAGGAATATATACTGGAAAACAAAACACCTGATTTAACCAGGGTATTTGCCGATGCAAAAAGGCTAGAGGTGATGCACCGTAAATTCACCCGCAAATTAAACCCAATGCACCTAGAATCTACCGGTGCAGTTGCATGTGTGACGAATCACTGATGTGAATCGGTGAATCTCCCCATCCCTGGTGTCTAGTCAACACGTTTTCTATGGTGTAGCCTGCACAGGTCGCTTACACTGTAGCATGCATTCATATTTCTGCATACTAAGTACTGCACATGGGTAGTGGATGGGGACACCACCTAAAACTTTGCTGCGCACCCTTCACCGAACTTCCAAGATGCGCTTTCGGATCAAGCAAAAAACCTTTCTTTACACATGCATCTGCCCACCTAACAGTGGCCACGTCTGGCATGGACTTTGCTCTTATGGGTGCGCAGCGTAAACTTGCGTGCTGGAGGGAGGCAGGATGGGGGCACACAAAGCATTGTGCATGCCTAGCACTGGTACTGGGTTTAGGGATAGGGTTAGGCCAGTAGTAATTATGGTTAAGGTTTATGTAAGGTTACAGTAAGATTAGGGATTAGGGATAAGGTTAGACCAGTAATAGATATGTTTAAGGTTTAGGTAAGGTTACAGTAAGGTCAGGGAAAGGTTACAGTAAGATTAGGGATAAGGTTAGGCCAGTAGTAGTTATGGTTAAGGTAAAGTTAGGGTTAAGGTTGGAATTAGACAGTTTATATAATATCTCCACAGTTCACAGAAACAAACGTGTGTATATGTGTGTAGTGAAATCTCAGTTGAGACTCTCTCTTGGGGGACGTGCAGTACTGCTGTGTCTGCTCTAATTGCTTTGTTTGCCTGTCGTAGCTTCTCTTTGAAGAGCACAGAGTCACAAAAGAAAACCAACACATCTCTGGGGCTCAAATTACAGGCAAGCCTGTCTATGACAGCTCTGATTTTTACCTTTTACTAAAATTCACTATGTCTGTATATCTCTACAACAATCCTACGTACCAGAACCAGAACCTGTCCTGCTATCAGACATTGTTGGTTGTTATGTGCTGTGGTTCATATGTCATTGACAGTGTGTCTACCTACAGTACTGTTTAGACTGTTTTAAGTGATATAAAGTCAATTTTGTTGAAGATATGGGTATAATATTTAATATTCTACAGCTTTCAAACAACTTGCAGATAGTTTTGATGATGATCTAACCCAGCAAAGAATATGGCCCAAACCCAGCCCATATCCAGTGGACAGATCTCGTCCACATGCTGTGATGAATCACATGATAGGTGTTTCTATCTAAATGATGTACTTTAGCTAATTAAAGAATACAACACTTTAAACATTTGACATAATACATAACAATGATGACAATAAATATGAACATTATATTAGTTATTATTTTGTCATAATTGTTATTATATTTAATGGAATTAATCATGTGTTTATTTTTGTATTTCTTATTAGCCAAAGCACATCAATCAATTAAAAAAATGACATCTGGCAACCATATTTGGCCTAATACTGTGCTGACACTCATTGTACTGTTAGCCAGAACTGTACACTGGATGTGGGCCAGGTTTGGCCTGTATCATCATGCTAGGTAGGAAGCTAAAGAGTGTTGAGCTCCTTACTTTTTGCAGAAGTTGGATCTCCTGCTGCTTGGAGCTGAGGACAGCCAGGGCCTGCTCATGCTCTGCCTCCAGCTGCTGCTTCTGCACTGCAGCCTCTCGCATATGCTGAGAGAGAGAGAGAGAGAGAGAGAGAGACAGAGAGAGAGAGAGACAGAGAGAGAGAGAGACAGAGAGAGAGAGAGAGAGAGAGAGAGAGAAAAATTTTGCAAAGAAGCATAAAAAAAACGCCTTATTCTGCATAGATGAATGTTGCAGAAAAGCATTTATCATTGTCATAACTTGCTGATTTGAGAGTGGGGATTTAAAAGTTTGTAAAAAAAAATCTCCCAATAATAACTACTGTGCATTAGGCACAACTGTGACGATAACAAAATAAGCCACTGAAATACCTTGTATCTCCACTCATTGTCTATTGTAGCTCCACTGAGCATACAGGTGCACTTTGTAGTTCTACAATTACAGACACTGATGTGGTGGTGGTGTGTTAGTGTGTGTTAGAGCTGCTGATGTTGTTAAACACCTCAGTGTCACTACTGGAGTGAAAATAGTGACCAACCAGCCAACAGTGTCAGGACTAGAGGACCAACATAAACTGTGCTGAGCTGCTGTCTCTGACTTTACATCTACAAGACCAACAAGGTAGGTGTGTCTAATAGAGGACAATGAGTGACACAGTGTTTAACACACACTAACACACCACCACCACATCAGTGTCACTGCAGTGTTGAGAATGATCCTGTTAATAGCTGCTCTGTGAGGGTTCTGACCATTGAAGAACAAGGTGAATACACAGAAACAGATGGACTACAGTCTGTACAAAGTGCACCTGTGTAGATACAAGCTATGTGTACCTAATAAAGAGGCCGGTGTACACTAAGTTTATTCAATGAGTGCAGAAACTGAAGCTGGTGTAATATGAACTGAATGGAAATGGAATACCACAGTGACAGCGGTGGTCTCTCTAGTGTCAGGTTTCATCAGATCAGTTTCCTCTTTGCAGAGCAGAGAGGGTTAACTTGGACAGGAAGTAGAGTTGGAGTTAAGTATAACAAATGTGTTGTAAGGCTTAGATACATAAAGCAGCTTAAAAGGTCTGACTTATCCATCTTTTTCCCTCTGCAAGTGAAGCAAAGCCTCTTTTCCCCTTTGAATTTCTTGGGGGTGTCCAGGACACACACTGTGGTTTGCATAATCACTCAGGGGCTTTGGCTGCACTTCTGCTGAGGAGTGACTGAGGAGACGCAGTGTTGTGGAACAGCTACACTTGCTTTATCAACTCGATACCTCAGCACAGCTAGTTAAGCGTTCACATGGAACATCGTCTAATACTCCAGCTGTACTACAGTCTTAACACCACCTCCTTGTATCCACACTGAGTATACAGGAGCACTTTGTAGTTCTACAATTACAGACTGTAGTCCATCTGTTTCTCTGTAGACTTTGTTCACCCTGTTCTTCAATGATCAGGACCCCACAGAGCAGGTGGTACATTCTCAGCACTGCAGTGACACTGATGTGGTGGTGGTGTGTTAGTTTTTATAGTACTGAACACTCATTGTCCACTCTATTAGACACATTGTCGATGTAAAGTGAGACACACTAGTTCATCTGCTGCACAGACTGTGTTGGTCATAGTTCTTCAGTGACCATGCGCGTAATTTGCGGGGGGGATAGGGGGGTTATGACCCCCCCAATAATCTGATCCAATCACTATAACCCCTCCAATAGTCACATAATTTCAATTTACAAAAACATCTTTCATGGATAACTTGTTAATTTTCTTTACCTTTAAAATACTAGCATGTTTAATCATTTGGTAATGTAACCCCCCCTTTCCCCACAAAAATTTGGTATCATTCATCCTCCACCAAGCAGCAGCGCCTCGCCGTTTGCAGGGTTGCCAGGTTCGTGGGTTTCACGCCTAATTGAACTTGTTTGAAAATCCAGTCGCGGGTGAAAATTCAAGCTTAATAAAAAAATTATCCCTTATAAACAAAATACTAAGTCGTACACTCATAGTTGTTTTTCCATTTGCTTCAAACATGTGACAGACATATTTTGGGCTAGTTTAAGCTTCTGAAGGACGGGTTTTACACTGACTTTGGACTGGATATTTTTTGCTGTACCTGGCAACCCTGACCGTTTGCTTGCTTGTGCAAGCAGCTGCTGGGTGAGTGGGTGTCGTAAGAAAAAACGAAAAGAGCACCAAAAACTGGACAAAAAACATTTTTCATTGTTGGTCGACAATACCGCCTTGTAAAAAGCGGAAAAATCAAAATGAGGTAAATGTATATGTATTGTTAGCTGATGATTGAATAACTATGCCGCTGTGTATCAAACACACTATGAATAAACGTTCAGGTATTTTAGCTAGCTCTGTTAGCTAGCTCTGCATTTCTTAATTGTTTAAGGTGCAGAGTAAATACAAAGAAAGTTAAATAAATACACAGTAAAAGCATTACAATGTATTTCTAATACGGTTAACCCAAAATTTCCTGAATCCTTTTAGAAAAGTAAATGATTTAATAAATAAATAGGCAGACAGCTCAAACCCCCCCCCCCCCATTCTGGACCCAAAGTTACGCCCTTGTCAGTGACACTGACATGGTGGTAATGTGTTAGAGTGTGCTGTGTGAGTGGATCAGACACTGTAGAGCTGCTGAAGATTTTAAACTCTCACTGTTCACTCAGTTTGTTCACAGTTTGTGTTGGTCCTCTAGTTCTGACACTGTTGGCTGGTTGGTGACACTGACGTCTTTAAAAACATCAGCAACTCTGAAAACACACTAACACACCACCATCACATCAGTGTCACTGCAGTGCTAAGAATGATCTAACACAAATTATATCAGCTCTGTGGGATCCTGATCATTGATGAACAGGGCAAACAAAGTATTTAGAGAAACAGATGGGCTACAGTTTGTAACTGTAGAACTACAATGTGCATCTACAGTTGTGGTTGAAATAATTTCTGCATAAATATGACCTAAAACATCATCAGATTTTCACACTCCACCAAGCTTGGACTCCATCAATCCACAGTCAGACAGATTGTGTACAAATGGAAGAACTTCAAGACCACTGTTATCTCCTCAGGAGTGTCGACCAACAAAGATCACTCCAAGAGCAAGGCGTGTAATAGACAGCGAGGTCACAAAGGACTCCAGAGTAACTTCTAAGCAACTGAAGGCCTCTCTCACATTGACTAATGTTAATGTTCATGAGTCCACCATCAGGAGAACACTGAACAACAATGGTGTGCATTGCAGGGTTGTAAGGAGAAAGTCACTGCTCTCCTAAAAGAACATTACTGCTCATCTGCAGTTTGCTAAAGATCACGTGGACAAGTCAGAAGACTATTAGAAGAAAGTTTTGTGGACGTTTGAGACCAAAACAGAACTTTTAGGTTTAAATGAAAAGTGTTATGTTTGGAGAAAAGAAAACACTGCATTCCATAAGAACCTTATCTCATCTGTGAAACATGGTGGTGGTGGTATCAGGTTTGGGCCTGTTTTGCTGCATCTGGGCCAGGACGGCTTGTCATCATTGATGGAACAATGAATTGTGAATTATATCAGAGAATTCTAAAGAAAATGTCAGGACATCTGTCCATCAACTGAATCTCAAGAGAAGGTGGGTCATGCAGCAAGACAACGACCCTAAACACACAAGTCGTTCTACTAAAGAACGTTTAAAGAACAGTTACTGAAACGTTTAGTTACAGTTATTGCTGTAAAGGGGGGTCACAGCAGATACTGAAAGCAAAGGTTCACATACTTTTGTCTCTCACAAATATGTCATATTGGATCATTTTCCTCAATAAATAAATGAGCAAGTCTAATATTTGTGTCTTATTTGTTTAACTGGGTTCTCTTTATCTACTTTTAGGACTTGTGTGAACATCTGATGATGTTTTAGGTCATATTTATGCAGAAATATAGAAAATTCTAAAGGGTTCACAAACTTTCAAGCAGCACTGTATAAGGTCACATGAGTTGATAAAATGGACAGTAAGTGGTCATTTTTAATATTATGGCTCATCAGGGTATAGTACATGTATACAGTATAGTGGACATATATATGAAAGACATCTTTTTATCTCTTCCATTCTGGCCCACTTCATTTACAAACCAGCTTCAACCTCTGAAAACATCCTGACACAGCAACATATGTGTGAAGATAAAAGATCAGAAAGTCAGGAAGACCTCATTAGTTACTTTCCTTTACCATCCACTCTTCTGCTCTCATCTTCTAACCTCAAAACAATCTCTTTCCATCATTTGCTTTATTACATAATCAATAATGACCAACACAGGAAAGCTAAATACTTTTCTTCTTTTTCTGAGGTGTTTAGATCGATTTCTTCTTATGAGGCATTTTTATTTTCCTTGATGAGACACATCTGGCGAACAAACAATCAATATAAAACAGCAAAAGCGAGAAGCGTAACAAGACTGTTCCTCAGTGAGTTAGGAACGGAGGAATGTGAGCAGCTTAGAGAAAGCAATTAATCTCTGACAATAACATTCTACAAATATTCTGTGTAAAGAAAGTACAGTTCATAAAGAACTCCAACACAATCTAGACTTCTGGCTCAGAAATAAAACATAGTTTAGGGTCAGATTAAGAATGCTTTCATGCTTTCAAAAAGGGTCAGAAAGAAGGTTTATATCTACAATCATTAGCTATGATGCTGTAAATCTAGTTATTTCTTATCTACTTCATTCATATATCTTATAATATATAATAACATAACATACTGATATGGGCCAAATCTGGGCCACAACTGGCATACACATCTGGCCCACATACCAAGATGAATTCCCCCACTTTATATTTATATATATATAATTTTTTTTTACCCAATTTTCTCCCCAATGTGTTAGTAGCCAATCGACCTGCCCATTCATTGACTCTCCCTGTTACTTGTAATGTCCCTGACTCTAGGAGGGTGCAGACTGGCACAGGCCTCCTCTGATGCATGTGAATTCAAGCTCCGCCTCTTTTCTAACTGTTGCTGATACATCGCTGTTGGGAAGTCAAAGTGCTCAGAGGAAAGCGCAGGATCCCCAGTTCTGATTGATCATCTGGCAAACGCTGAGCCAGCCAACATTACTTAGTAGTGCTGGGGAGACATGACCTGGGATTCCAACTTGTGATCCTCAGATCATAGTGACAGCACCTTAGTCCACTGAGGCACTTGGGTTAAGATTTGCAGGGCCCCCAATTTATGTACTTTTGATAAATAAAAATACTAACATTTTATACCCGACCACTACCATTAACATAATGACAAATCTGGGCCATCATACATTGTAGTCTCAGAGATCTGCTAGCTGGATGTGATCCAGGTTTGGATCATATCAATAGTGCTGCCTGGTATAGTAATGTACATTACTAAAAGACATACAACTAATGACATTTCTAAAAAAAAACTGTTATTTCCATGATGGACAGATGGTCAGCAACTGGTCTAGAGGACGATGCTCAATAGAATGAAGACACAATTGGACAAAAAGTCAGAAAAGTTCAAAGTGAAGATTACAGTTTCCCACCTTTAGAACCTGCTCAAGGTTTTCCAGTTTGTCCTGGAGCTCAGCCTTCTCCTGCCTCGCCAAGTCTCTCTCCTGGCTTACACAACCAAACGTCTCTCTGAGCTGTTCATAATCTGACTTCACCTTCAGAGGACACACGGGATGAGAGAGAGTTCAAAAAGTGAGAATTTCAGTACTGCCAACAATTATTGTTATTATTTTAGTTTGTAATTTCTCTGATTAATCTGCCCGTTTCATTGTGATTCAAGTCAAATTGGGGAGGAATATATGTTGTATCTGGCAACCCAGCTAAGGTGAGAATGCACAAATGACTCTGATGACTTGCCTTCCTTGCCATTGTGCTCCACCCATGGTCATTGTTAGGGGTGGACATTGAGGACTAAAGTTCTGAATGTTTTGACATTAGCAGCAAATACTTTTTGAAAGTGAAAGTAAATTTTCCCTTTACCTTTACATTTCTAAAAACCCAGAATATCTCCAACTTTTACCCAAACTAATATTGGCAGACATTGCAGTGGGCAACCAGAAATACTAGTGAAAAAGTTCATAATGTAATAAATATGTTCATAACAAATTTCTTCATGATTTAATTATAAAAATAATCAGATATGTTATATTCATTACATGTCAAGTGACATATTTCTTTGTTTAATTTTTTTTTACATTTACAGCATTTGGCTGATACTCTTATCCAGTGTGACATATAAAAGTCTTTTGTTTCCATTAAGAGAATCATCTCAGCTAGTACAGACACGTCCAGACTACTCTACTAAAACATGGAAAGAAGGAAAGATACACAGTTATACACAATACATAAATGTTGGTCAGTTTGGCATATAACTCATGAGTTGGACAATCAGTCACAGTAATATGAGGGTCAGTAGTAGTGTTGGCACTGTGGGCAGCTGCTGGGCATCTCCATAAAGCTTGTGAGCAGATGGAAGCATGAAGTGCTGTAAAATCTGCTGGTAGGTGTTGACTTTGGACTAAACACAGTGGAGCAACAGCAGCAGCTCAAAGCATCACAGACTGCAGAAACTGCACACTGGACTTCAGACACTTAGATTGTGTGTCTCTCCACTCTTCCTCCAGACTCTAGCAGCTGATTTACTAATGAAATGTAAAAGTGACTTTCATCTGAAAAAAGGACTTTGTACTGAGTAACAGTCCAGTTCTGGTTCTGCTCAGTCCAGGTAAGACGCTTCTGATGTTGTCTCTGGTTCAGGAGTGTTGATATTAGGAGTGTGACAGTTGTAGCTCTGAGAGATTCACTATTTATACTCTTTAAAGTGATTTACTCACAATCACATATTGTAATAATATAAAATTAGTCACACTGATCAACAATTAACAAACAAAAAACCTTGAAACATGTCACTTTGTGTTTAATAAGCACTGAGTAACAGTCATGAAAATCAGAAATCCAGAATCTGAGATTATTAGAATACAGTGGAACCTTGGTTTTCATCATTAATTTATTCAAGAGCCTGATGAGAACCAAAACGAACGATAACTGAAGCAATACTTCCCCATAAGAAATAATGTAAATCCAATTAATCTGTTCCAGACACTCCAAAATATTATATAGAATAACTATAGTTTTACATACAGAACACAATGAGAAAAACATA
>BRDA01012655.1:13097-29100 GCA_036984385.1 Crenuchus spilurus | reverse complement strand
GGGGAGAGGGAGGTTTGGGTTTCCCTGCTTAGACTGCTACCTCCGCGACCCGGCCCCGGATAAAGCGGTTGATAATGGATGGATGGATGGAATCTAAATACATGGATTAATTTATTAATAAAATAGCAAAGACATTGTTAAAATATACATGGAGTTATTAAATAGTAATGCTTTTGAGAGAATTGTGCCTGAAGCTCCTCTTCCCTCGTATCTGACTTCCAGAGAAGTAGAGAAGTTCCCTGTACCACACTTCTTTCTCTCTGTCTCTCTCAGGTCTGGCTTTCTAGATTAATGCAGAAGACTTCCAACTCAAGTTCTCAAGCCTACATTGGATAAATGATCCAAACTCACAAACTACTACTTCTAATTGACTGTAAATGTTGAATTACTTTACATTTAGCTGCACGATCAGATGCTATTGTCAATATTTATCAATTGGTACATCATATAATGCTACCAAATGTCTCAGAACATGCCTTGTTGATTGATGACACGGATGGCTTGTACTGTATGCACATGTACCACAGCAGTTGTAGTTTATGTTGCAATTTTTTTCCTCAAAAAAAGGTTTTTCTTTGGTTTGTATATGCTCACAAACACTCTCAAACAAAACCCAGGCTGCACCTCAGTTCGGCACTGAAGCATCTCCATGGTGATGTGATGAATGGCTGCATGAGTAGTAGCTGGATGAACTTCATCAGCTTATTGAAACAAAGAGCAGGACTCTATTCAGAGTGCACCGAGACATTCACGCATGATAATCAAATGATGGTTGTCAATGTAGTGAAAAGGTCAGTGTAACCCTACCTGACAGTCAACTAAAGTCAGTTAAATCTGTTTTTCTAGAAAGATCTGTAAATGTAACAAAAGTACACTCACTGGTCACTTCATTAGGTACCTTGTATCTTCATCATTGTCCATTTTATCAGCTTCACTCACCATATAGGTGCACTTTGTAGTTCTACAATTACAGACTGCTGCCAGTGATCACTGTTTACACACTATTCTTCAATGATCAGGACCCCCCCACAGAGCAGCTATGATCATTCTGGATCATTCTCAGGACTGCATTGACAATGATGTGGTGGTGGTGATGAGCTACTGATTCTGACTTTACATCTACAGGCTGGACCAATAAGGCAGGTGTGTCTAATAGAGTGGACAGTGAGTTAATATAGTGTTAAAATCTCCAGCCGTTCTGCTGTCAGATTTCAGTTATTTCACATTAAAAATAACTGAGAACATATTTCTTTGTTCTTTACAGTAAATGAAGTGATGAGACAGAACTCCCACTGTAACTTTCAGAGAGGCTCATGCACATTAAATGCATCTCTAACAAGTTCAAATGACTAATGCACTCAGAAACATCTTGTCCTTCAGCTTAATGATATTTAAAAAGCTCCGTTCATTCTTACTGCCTGACTGCCTGAAAGCCAGCATAACCAAATTCTCAAATAGACCTTATATTAGAGATCAGGTTAGAGAGGTGACCTCAACATTACGACAAGAAACGCTGTTCTCCTAGCATTCCTGCAGGCCAATAAGTGAGAGCACTGCTGCTGTGTTAGAGCAGCTTTTCTTTTCTTCAATGAAAAATACAATGAACTGAAGGAGTGAAGATAAAACAAAGCAAAGACAAAGGCAAGATGAGTAGGGAATTTAGTGCTGTGTATGAAGTGTGATTAAAACAATTGTTATGGCTCAAAGGGGAAATTGGATTTTGGGTAAACAGCTTGCTCAGAACAGCGTGTATTTGAATGTTTTTGAATGTTCAAATGAATGTATTTGTGTAAAAGAAATGGAGCATGAAGTGGACCATGTCCTTTAATTCTGCAGTGTCATTCTTTGAAAATGGCAGATAAGGTCATATCCACACATCTTTTCTTCTGCTGATGGACAGAACAAACGGCGTACCTTTAAACCTTTGCCACTTCCAAATGTTATCTGCATTTCTTAATGTGAGACAAGGTTACAAGGACTGAACTAATGTTAGCATGCTAACGCTCTATTTGGCTTGGGCATTAGCAGAATGCTCAGTGAATGGCTGGCAGATGTTATCACTGCAGCAATGTTCTCATGCCATATGTGGTGCTGTCGTCACTGGCTCTTGGATCCTGACACTGACTCTAAGAACAACTGACATTTAAACATTCTCACTAAGCATCTAGCCCTCCCAGCTACACACAGACAGCACCACAGCTGCAGCTTTCCAGGCCCAGTGCTCCCTAAGGAACCCAGGTAGGAAGAGCTAATGTTAGTATCCGATAGACTAAAAAGACCTGGAATAGGTTCATTTTCAGGCCTCATCAACTACATTAAAATCATTATGGATCATCACTGTTGATTGAGTTTGTGTTGCCGTTGATACTTTTTGAACCACAACAATTCCAATAAAGCAAAAGTACACTGCTCAAAAAAATAAAGGGAACACTTAAACAACACAACGTAACTCCAAGTCAACCACACTTCTGTTAAACCAACCTGTCCAGTTAGGAAGCAACACTGACTGTGAATCAATGTTACCTGCTGTTGTGCAAATGGAACAGACAACAGGTAGAAATGAGAGGCAATTAGCAAGACAACCTCTATTCAGGAGTGGTTCTGCAGGTGGTGACCACAGACCTTTTCTCTGTTCTCATCCTTTCTGGCTGATGTTTTGGTCACTTTTGCATTTTGTTAGTTCTCTCACCATAGAGGTAGCATGAGGAGAGGTCTACAACCCACAGAAGTTGCTCAGGTAGTGCAGCTCATCCAGGATGGCAAATCAATGTGAGCTGTGGAAGGTTTGCTGTGTCTGTCAGCACAGTGTCCAAAGCATGGAGCAGATACCAGGAGACAGGCCAGTACACCAGGAGACATGGAGGGGGCCTTAGGAGGGCAACAACCCAGCAGCAGGACCGCTACCTCCTCCTTTGTGCAAGGAGGAACAGGAGGAGCAGAGCCAGAGCCCTGCAAAATGACCTCCAGCAGGCCACTAATATCCATGTTTCTGCTCAAACTGTCAGAAACAGACTCCATGAGGGTGGTATGAGATTTTGAGTATGATTCCAAATCCAGACCTAATTTTGATTTACATTGATCATTTTTGTTATTTTGTTCTTAACGCATTCCACTATGTAATAAATAAAGATTTTCAACTGGAATATTTTATTCATTGAGATCTAGGATGTGTTATTTTAGTGTTCCCTTTATTTTTTTGAGCAGTGTATATACAAGAATTCATTGAGATAAAAGTATTTTGGCTGCTTATCTCTACTACTGCGGCTTTGCAGTACCATAAAAAAATATATATATACACAGATAAACCAAAACATTATGATCACTCATGTCATGTCACACGCAGTCATCGCTTTGCGATGGTAGGCTGCACAGATGAGTCACTTCTCTCCAATGACATCTGTCTCTGGTTGCTTGTAGCAGACTAGCACCTGATAATCCAGCCCATGCCTTGATGTTATCCATCCAGGTTATACTTGGTCCCCTGGGCGATGTCCGAGCCAGTATGGCATTGTTAGTTTTTGACTTCATTTGTGCTCTATGGGATAAATAGACTAAGCATCCCAATCTGTCAGCCCTGCAGATGACTCGACGTTGTGTTAAGTTGCGCCTAGCATACACCTCATCGTGAAAAATCAACATCCAGTGTTAGCAGCTAAGCACCACAACACCAAAATTTGTAAGAACCATGCTGCAGCCCACAGTTCCAGGTCCCATTGGATGAAGGGTGTGATCACTCTTTATCTGGAACCTCCTTTTCGACCATACCATCAAGGGTGACAACCAGGAGCACATTTCCAAATGGTATCGCTCTTAGATTCAAAGGAACTCACAAGCTTCTCCACGACAGCAAGGTAGCGATCTCAGGAGATGATCACTCATATGAAGTGAATAATATCTCAAATCTGGGTTGGTAAGAGAGTCAACGTGTTAAGCATGGGCAGAGAAAACCTGAGTGACTTTGACAAAGGTCAGGTAGTTATGGTCAGATGACTGGGTAAGAACATCTCTGATACAGCAAGGCTTCTGTGGCTTCTAGAAGTAGGAATGAGAACCTACCAACCACAGCTTTGAAATTCACCAGATTTCAAACTGACTGAGCATTTGTGGGATGTGCTAGAACAAAATTGATTAATGTTTACTCCAACTTACAAGAATTCAAGGCTCTTGCTCTGATGTCTTGGTGCCAGAGAACAAGCACCATCAGAGGTCTTACAGTACATGCTTTGGAGCTGTTTTGGAAGTATGAAGAGAACCAACAGCATATTAAGCACTTAATGGTTTTATTTAATGTTTTGGCTCATCTGTCTATAACTCACCACTGCAGTCAATAATAAGATTTAGTGACATTTCAAGGAAGAGGTGATGCACAATAGTACACTGTCACTCCTTCCACCACTTCCAAAAAATGTAAACACATTTAGCAACTACATTTCAACTATATTCTGCTGAGAATATTTAGGCATTGGCACAAAATTCTGCTTGACTGCTCCATTTTGCAGCATTAGCACTGACATTTCTCAGCTGCTGGAGGCAATCAAGTTCCTTCCATTTTCTCCAGCCTGTGGCTTCAGGACTGCAAGCAACTATTCTGCAAATTCTCACAGGCCTGCCTCATGAAACGCCGGTGAATAGCCGAGTGAATTAGAGTGAATACGAGTCTTAGACTAATTGGAAATACATTTCAATTACAATCCCATATTGGACAGGCTATTATATCTGACAATTGTAAAAATTTGTACAAACAGACAAAAAGCCAATTTATTCTGAAAGTGTTAACATTACATCTGAGAACATTTGGTCCTGTGAACACACTTTTTAATTGCTATTATTCAGAGGATGTGTGAAATGTTTTGATTTGACAGAAATACATGTAAAATTTCATTTAAAAAGGCCTCTTCACTTTGAATAACATCTACTTACAGGTGATTTTAACTTCTTCAGATTACTTTACTGAACTGAGTTTGAGGTCTTGTAAAGGTTTGATGATTGAACTGAAGTTGGAGACAGTATCTATTGTAAATGTCCTTCAGTCTTTAAGTATATACATGAGGGTTCATACAGTATGATATATAATTTGTAAACAAAATTATATACTAGATGTCCAAATGTTTGTGGACACCCCTTCTAATGCATTCAGCTACTTGAAGTTGTAACCATTGCTCAGTGGCAGTCGTAGCTAGTTTGGTGCCCTGGGCGAACAACCCCTCCAACGCCCCCCCCCCATCAATTGACCAACAGTTTGCGAGTAAACCCACCAACTCAAACATCCACCACCCCCACCGGACAAAAATCAGCCAGCTCTAAGCAACGCAATGGTTCCAAGGGTGCTTCACAGAACCTTTCAGGGGCAGGGCATGCCATCCTCAAGCCACCCCTGACATTGTAGTGCACATATCACCCATATCAGATCCGCCACTGCAATTACACAGATGTGCAAATGCACACACACCTTGTCTAGTCCCTGTAGAGAAGTAATGCCAATATAATAGGACTCTGAAGCAGATATACAGTACATGGACCTGGCACCATGCCTAATGCCAGGTGTGGGCCAGAGGGGTATAAACCCCACAGCATTAAGCTATAAAGAGTGGAACTGTTTTGTCTGTAATGATGGTGCTCTAGTCAATATCTTTGGAATGAGTTGTAGAGTTGAGGATGAGGTGATCATCCAACGTTGTGACCTCACTAACACTTTTGTTGCTGTAATCAAATCCTCACAGCAGTGCTTCAAAATGTAGTAAAAATCCTTCTCTGGACAGTAGAGATAGATGCTCCAACAAAATTAGAATGAATCCATCCATCCATCCATCCATCATCTGCTTAATCCTGATTAGGGTCGCGGTGAGTTCTGCACCCGCATCTTATCTAAACCCAGAACAATCCATTGCTAGACTCACACAAGGTCAATTTAGACCCAATTCACCTGACAATGAGCAATACATAAGCATCCCATTACATTTGTCCATCTAGTGTATGTCAAACTGGATGTGAGCATGTTCACTGTATGAAAAAGGAACATTACAAGATAAACACTTACAGTACATAAAGTCTTTACTTTTAGTGATTGTCAGTTCCAGGACATGATTACAGAGTAAAACAGTACAGTGACCATTTTGTACAGCACTTCATCAGGGATGGGGTGCACTTCATTTTATGGAGGGGGTGGGAGTCTTAACAATCGGGTAATACAAGAGGCATGGGACACCAAATGTGTGGGGGTAAATTAGTAAAATAATGAAATAAATTAAAGGGGTTATTAACAGTGATTCACGTCTTTCATTAATAAAGATAGAAGTATTTCAAAATTGCTCATATAATGCCAGAGTTAACAAACACTTCAAAGAACACTACAGCATATCAGCAGATCAATTTATCATCCTCTTAATTGTATTAAAGTGATGGGCTGTTATTAGATTTAGCTACAAGAGCACTCGTATGGACTCATGATTTCATTGATTAAAGGTTATTAGCATTTTTCTTTTCATTTAAATGGACAATTTAAGAATTATGTTTTTTAGCACATTTACACATTTAAAAATGGGAAATTTAGTCATGGCACAGGCATCCGGTGCTTAAAGTTGGTGAGTACATCACTGACTGAGTGGGTGACACACTAAAAGGGGTCAAAGAAGTAGAGATGACCACTGTAAGCCAGTAGTCAACAAGAATGCTAATAGAGATGCAGTACTCAATGATCTGCCACATGTGTCCTAACTGATCATGCTGAACACAAAAATCCCTTCCGTCATAGCTACTGGTGCAAGGCTGATACACTTTCCTAAGTGTTAGGAACAATGCTATTCAGTACAATCAAGTGGTAAATCACACTTATCAGCAGAGAAGTGTCTTTTAAAACTTTTTTTTAACTATGGACTCACTATACTAGTGCATCTCCAAAACTGATATTGTGTACATCATGAAAAAGTTTTTCATAATTTAAGTTCTCATTCAGGAAAACTGTCAGAAATGTTATATTCATTACATAATTGTATACAAAAGTTTAAAATGGTGTGTTTTAATGAACTCCAAATGAAATATAATATTGCAAAAATGTTTGAAAAAACAAAAATGACAGTTTTTTGGAATAAAATCATAATTAAAATGAACCTTTTCACAATATTTTATTTTTAAATGCAGTAATAAGTCCATTTAATGTAAAATGGAGATTTGTATATTTATAGACAAAGATGATGCACTTTTATTAATCCCCATAGAAAAGTTCTTGCATTTTAACACCACCACTTGAACCACAGTACCTGGGAAGCGGTTGGGAGTTAGGTGCCTTGATCAAGGGCACTTTAGCCATGGATGTTCAATGAAAAATTTGGTCCTAATCCTGCTTATCTAGCTTTTAGACCACAGCTGACCAATTATTAAACAACCATAGCTTGTGTATTTGGAACAGACCATGCAATAGGGTGCACATTAATCTAAGTACATATAAATAATGAAATGTGAAAAATTATTTGATTTTATATGACATGGAAAAGGTTGCACTTTTACAGACCTGATTTATGCCCACCCGTAACCTAACAATATATAAACCAGCACTAACATACAGGTACATTCACTGCTGTTTACAGTTGGACTCAATTATGATTATACAGTGCAGTTCAGTAACATTTAAACTAGAAACTGAAAATGATGTAATGACTAAAGTGTGTGCAACTTCTCATTAAGGTACGACAGAATTTTCACACATTTTCCGGAAAGCTTGTCTGACCTAACAGTTGCTATGACAGAACATATTTGTGTACAGCATAGTCAATTACTGATGATACATTACAATATAATAATCTTCAGAAGTACTTGACTCCAATCAGGTGTATTATTATTGGGATGGGAGGTTCTAGTATCTTAAAATATGGGTTGGAACTTAATTCTGCAAGAAATGCAGATGTCCAAGAGGAAAACTGTTGACCACTGCTCCAGATTGCACAAACATTCATATTAGTTACATAATGCAGATTAATAACTTTGAATTTGATGAATGTACTTAATAAAATGGAATATACAAGCCCAAATCAGAAAAAGGGACAGTATAGAAAATGCTAGTCAGACAGTATTAACCCAAGATATTTCATGGTCAACTTTCATTTGTTAACATACATCCATTCCTGCATTTCAGTCCTGCAACACATTCCAAAAAGTTGGGATGGTATAGCATTTACCACTGTATGATTTTTCAATTCCTTCTCTCAACATTTAAAAGATGTTTTTGCACTGAGGACACCAAGCAATTAATTATTTTCGGAGTTTAGTCCCATTCATTCTGCAAACACTTTTTAAGGTGTTCAACAGTATGGGGTTGTCGTCACATTTTTCATTTCAACTTTCTCCACACATTCTCTATACAGGATAGGCCAAGATTGAAGGAATTTGCCAATTGCACAGACATAATTCTATACCATGACAAACTCTGGCTTTTGGACTTTTGGCTGATAACAGTCTGGATGGTCACATTTCCACTGTGTGACGGTCCATTCCAGATGTCTGATCACAGAAGCCAACAATACTTCTGGACATGGCTTATTTTCTGCACAGTAAAGTTTAAGTGACATTTGTAACTTCATATTGATAAAAGTTTACCAAAATCTTTCCCAGGTGGTTATATCAGCTATTAATGAATGTTGGTTCTTGATGCAGTGCTGTCTGATGGACCAAAAAAACCACAGGTGTTCAGCTTAGGCTTGTGCCTGTTTTACACACTGAACTTCCTCCAGATTCCTTGAATTGTTTAATGATATTATGACTGTAGAAGGGGAAATATGCAAATCTCTTCTAATCCTTTTTTTTGAGAAATTGTATTTTTTGGAAAACAATTGTCTAATTCACTTGTTGACAAACTATTGATCTGCCCATCTTTGCTCCTCAAAGACTCTTTTGTGAATGTAAAATCATGATTAAATCACCTGTTGACATCACCTCTTAGAAATTTCATAATTTGTTCTTTTTAATTCCTAAATTGCCCCTGTCCCAGCTTTTTTGGAATGTGTTGCAGGTCTGAAATACAGGAACGGATGTATATTTACAAATGCAATGAAGTTGCTCAGACAAAACATGAAATATCTTCAAACTGCCTGCAATTAAATTAAAAGTCAAAGTAAATATAGGAAACGCTGCAGTTTGGCTTTTTCCAAACTGTCCCAAATTCTTCTGATTTGAGGTTGTAAATCAAATGTATTAGAACTGGATTTTTTGTTATTAGCTGGACAGGCACATAATATCCCTTTCATCAGGTGGAACAGTGCCTAGAAAATACATCTAATAAATGTATCAAAATATACAATTTTATGTCCTCATAGAATCATAAACCAAACTACAGAGTTTGTCTGATGAAGAATAAGGAATCTCCTGGTTGGTTGCTTTTTGTTCAGTGTAAACAAACTTATCAAAACTCCTCACGAAAGATGGCAATAGCACCGTAAAAGAGTGGAATACACTGCAGGCGTTCCCTTGTTTGAATGTTTTATGACACCTTCGCAACATGACGCATGGGCCATAAGCCTACGTTGGCTGATCACTGCCGTACGTTGGGATGAATGTCATTCCCCAAAGTTGGATACACTGTCATTCATAACTTACTCAAAACACACTATCTCCTTCTTTCTTGCAGTTTCACACACACATACACACAGAGTCTCTTTGGTTGGTTGTGTGAACAGTAGGTTTAGGTGTTCCAGCCCAGTCCAATGTGAGTCGCCAGCAGGTAGCACATGCCTATCGTACATGTCATCAGCATCATAGGGAAGCCCAACCTGCGAAAGAAAACAAAGATAAGTTAAGCCTGAAGATTACAACAATGCATCAGAATTAGCATAGAAACCAACACAAATTGCACAGCAACAGATGAGCTACTGTCTCTGACTTTACATCTACGTTAACCAAAAATATAGGTGTGTCGAATAAAATGGACAGTGAGAGGAGTGTTTAAAAACTCCTGCAGATCTGCTATCTGATCCACTTTGTACTAGCACAACACATTATCACACCACCACCACCGCAACAGTGCTGAGAACGATCCATCACGTCAATAATACCTGCTCATGGAAGGAGGCTAACAAAGTATACAGAGAAACAGAAGGACTACAGTCTGTCTGTAGAACTGCAAAGTGCACCTATATTGTCAGTGGAGCTGATAAAATTGACAGTGTGTGTAGGTTTTAATGTTATGGCTAGTCATATGGCTATGGTTTTGTAATCAGCAGACACTAACATGATAATTAGGACAGTGCTCTCATTTTTGAATGGAAATGTAAGTCATTAACTGCAAAATGACAACGTAATAAAATGTTATTACATTTAAACATGCCAACAGAATGACGGTAATAATGTAGCATTGTAGTAATAAAGTAGTAGCAATAACATTTGAAATCACAACAATTTTTCAGAGATAGCAGCTAGTCTTGCACAGGAACATGCCTTGAGTGTGGCTCTTTGGTGTCATGCTACACAGCTCATCCACAGCGTAGAAGCCACCACCATGACACAGAGCCAATTTGTAGCACCAGCTCTCACACACAAACACACTCAGTCACAGTCACTTGTTACTCCATCACGTTGGTCATGCTCGTCATCAGAGCGGGCTGTTGAATCTCAGACACCCACAGTGGAGGTGAGATCTACACAATACCGTCACAGAGTCACCAGCCCTGCCAAAGCAATCAAAGTGGCTATTTATCAAGCGGGATGATTTGTCAAGATCCATAGAATGGAGTGATGACTTCATCTGCAATGTCCCACTTTCTTTCCGGCTCCTTTAAGCATGCCAGAAGCAGGTTTCTCACATAAGACTGTTGTGATGCATAATAGTGAAAAGGCTAGTAAATTATTTGGGGAACGCTCCACTGCATGCTATTGTGAAGTCCAATGTTTATGGCATTATTTTTAACTTCATTCAAAAATGCTTGTGTTGTTGGTTGGTGTAATATCAGTCATATTTTGGAATATTTGGTTTATTAAACTTTAATTAGTGGACTATTTATTTATTGTTAGCATTGTTTGTCGTCTATGGCTGTTTCATATTATTCCTTTCTCAAATAATGTGTAACGAGGAAGTGATAAAGCTGACTGACTTGAATAGAAGTGTAGATAAGGTGGAATTTTTTTTTATTTGAAAAATTGTCATTGATTCACTTGTATCAAACAACATGAATGGATGCATACTGTATATAAAATTTAACAGACTAAAAGGTTTGTTTCATTGTGCGGTTTGCATATAAATTAGTGCTGTCAAAGCATTAAAATATTAAATTGTGATTAATAACATTGTGGAGTAGTTAATCAAGTGATTAATCATTAATCAGCTTGATTAAATTTGATACTAAAAGGCTTTTTGATTTTTTTTTTTTTTTTTTTTTTTTTTTTTGAAAGAGCAGTTTCAAGTGGACACAACACACTATAACAATGACATTTTTTCACCCAGTCATCTTTACACTTCACTGAAAGGTCTAAATACCTACAGCTAGGGGCGTCGTAGTGGGGGTGGGCACTGGGACTGAGTTATCCGAGCCCTAAGTGGGGGGAGGACCGTTGAGGAGTCTTGAATTTTATTTTCCTTCAAATATTAAAGGAAATATTTAATAATAGGAGGGAGGAACTGCTTGTGCATAGGGCCCAGAATTTGGTGCTAGGGCCCTTACTACAGCTACGTTATTAGCTTTAAAAACTGATTTGGCATTTAAGATGTGCTACCCCTTTAAGACTAAATTCACTCTCTATGCGAAGAACATGATCTAAAAGCCAACAGTTTGTATATTTTAATCTTTTAGGGCGAGTAAGCTTGTAAACTTGATCTAAAGTGCATTCAGGACACGACAGCATGAAAATGTGGATCATGCACCACTTTAAAAAACCTTTATTGCAATAAAGGATACTGACATGTTAACACTGACCATCCTAATATAAATATATATGATAGAAAAACAATTTGATCTAAAATATCTTGCTGTGGCCCTTCTATGTTTAAAATATCTGACAGCTGAAGAACAGATCTCACACCACAGGCCTGGATTCCTGAAATAGGAGCACATCAAATGATCTATGATGAGGCAAAGGTGAATCAATAACCTGCGCCCATATGCAAGTGTGCCAGCAGGTACAGCCTTTCCATTATGACTTATAATTCATCCATAACCCCCTGTGCTCCCCAGCCTTGAATGCCTCCGACTCTGTATTGTGTGAATGGCTTCATTCTGAACAGTAGGGCTCCCAGCAGCCTCCTACTGAGGAGCACACTTGGCATATTACCCGCTTCATTGAAATGATATTAAAGTGAATCTCTCTGCATTAACGGTGATTCAAAGGCTGATGATGCAGCAGGCTTCCGCTGTGCATCTCCCCCCATTTGATATAAGCTGCTTTCCTCCAGAATGGCCGTCCATTCTCAGAAGCACGCTGACGGTCTTTTATACACCCACTGATAGAAATGTCCATCTGGAAAGAGAGGCATTACCAGTGTAATTACAAGCAGGCCTTGGCCATAATCTCTGCTGTCCATCACCACCCATCAGTGCCCTTCTGACCCCAAGTTCACCACCAAACGTCCACTCTCCAATCTGCACATGCAGATTATACAAGAGGCCACACCCAAGAAGACACATGATGTATAAGATAATGAAACACAAAGGATCTCTGATGACATCAGTAAAGAACAATAACAAATTATATTGTATTATATAACAAATTATATTATATAATCAATCAAATTTAAATTTATTTATAAAGCGCTTTTTACAACTGATGTCACAAAGCAGCTTTACAGGGTTAGCAATAACAGACATAAAATCATTAATCCCTAATCCCCGGTGAGCAAGCCAACGGCGACAGTGGCAAGGAAAAACTCCCTCAGAGCTGGAGGAAGAAACCTTGGGAGGAATCAGACTCACATGGGGGACCCATCCTCCTCTGGTCTGCTAATTCTAAGTGTGTAATGAATCATAATCATATGATCTTGATGTAAAGTTCAGGTGAGCTGATAATGATATATGAAGAAGCAGATCAAAAATAACTGAAAAATCTCAACACGATGTGAACTTGTCTGCCATTAAAGTTCCAGAATTAAGCAGAATGTAGGGTTAAAATGTGCTGAATTACTGCTAACACCATTCAATTAAATATTCTGTGGTTTCCCATGACTTTCTCATAGGTCCCATTGAAATGCTTCTTCTCACATTTTGTTGACTTTTCATGATTTCTCGCTCATGTCTCATTGAAACAAGCAGAGAAATACAAATGTCAAAAGCAGCAATACTGTTTTCTATACAAACATCCAATCTATGCCACATCTGGGTTAGCATGTTGAAGAGGGTATTTTATATATAAAACTACACGAAGAGAGCCATCAGCAACAAGACGAAGGAATCATGAATTAGCCATTAAGACCTAAACAGAAGCCAGCAAACATAACATTATCACATTACATCAATGTTGCAAGAATGTAGACAACCTCATCACAATGTTATGTTTGCTGAGAAGAACGTTCTGGAGAAATGCTATCCATAAGGTTACCAGGGATCAACATGATGGGATTTAATATTAAATACTCATTAAAACTGAAAAAAATTCAGACCTGCCGATTCAAACCAATCAATGCTCAGTGTAACTGTAATTCAACACATTACAAATTAAATAATTAGGTAATTAGACAATGACCATTAAATACATAAAAAAAAAACACAAGTAATAGTTTTTTATGGGCAGGGCTTAAGCCTAGTCTTGGATTTTGAACATTTTGGACTGCATTTGTCCATTGAAAGTAAAATGTAGTCCAAGACCAGGCCCCTGTGTACTGGCCCTAAGAGTAACAATTGATTATATGTGGCAGCGGACAAGCAGCATTCTGGTTGTTTTCATCAGTCCTTAAAGCCAGAGTAGCAACCCAGTTTACTCAGAGTAAACCTCAGGCCCTCCTTTCTCCATTCTGCTCCATGAAAATTTAATGATGCTTGTTTTGTTTACATCAGCTGACATAAAAGCAGTTGGGTCCAGTGGCTTGAATAGAAGTCTGAATAGCGTCTTAGAGTGCAATCAGTAATGGAGTTTGTGAGAGCCCCATGCACTTGTGAGCTTGAAGGCCTTGGACATCCATTTAGACCCAGCAGACACATTTAAAGGCTCAGTGGACAACACCTGAATGCGCAGGATGCAATGCAAGATTTGGGAAGTGGTACCAATAGTACGAGAGTACAGCAAGTTCTGAGAGAGCAAATGGAAAGCAAAACAGCAAGTGGGTGAAGACTATAGAGAAAGAACACAGGATGAAGAGATCAAGGAGAGGGAACGGTGGAGGTGGAGAATGAATAGATTGTGCTGTGAGAGGGAGAGTGATGTGGTGACACAGAGCCTGGTATTCTACTGATGGTGAATGGCTACAAGGCAAACAGAGCAAGTAGGAGAGCAATGCTATGGCAGTATGTTTCTGTGCAGCATTAAAAATATCTGTATCCATGTTTTGCTTGGAAGTGGAAGTGAGTACGGAGTAAACCATGCATGAGAAGTCCATACTAGTGTTTTTCTCTATGGAATAAAACTGAGAATATGATCACTTAAAGATGAAGTCAATGATGTCTGCTGCTGCAGGTACCACCTCATGCTATGAGAGGTGATGAGGACACTAGCAAAATCCAAACCTAGAGAAGAATCAGTCAGGAAAGATTATCTGTAGCCACCACCTGCAAAACCACTCCCATTTTGAGGGTTGTCTTGCCTCTCCAGTGTACTTCTTGTCACCTAACAGGACACACTGATATCCCTGAAGCTTGTCTATGGTCCTGACCACTGATGACCAGTGTAAAAGGGGGCTAACGAAACATGCAGAGAAATAAATGGACTACAGTCTGTAGCTGTAGAATAATGCAGTAATATTCGGCTACATCCTTGAGAGCAAAACCTTCCACACACATTTCTACACAACAAGTCTCAGATGAATGACAGCTAATTTACAAATAAAGGTGTGTGCAGGAATGTAAATTAGCAATCACAATCATGGTCACCTGGGGAATCCACTTCTTTTCAATCTCCCACTTCAAAATCAAGACCGCAAGCAGCACATCCTCTATGACTGAGCCTGCAGGCCAAGGGTAGAGCTCACACCTGGTCTGCTGTACAAACCAGGTGTCTAATACCCTGGAGGCAGGTGGACCGGGTAATATTGAAGCTGGGACTTAGACAGGTGTGTGTGTTAGTTACTATAAGAGCAGTAAGGCAGATGTGTATGCTGCAGGTGTGGTACGGGTCAGGTCAAGCAGCTAATGCACAATGTGAGTGATGTGAGCAAAGCAGGTGTCTAATTCATGGCTGTTCAGCTGGATGAATCGATGTGCAGTGGGAGGGGGAGTTTGAAGGGCATAAAAAAAAGATCCTAACACTGCTGCATTTGTTAAAAAGTCCGGCCAGTTAAAATAAGGTTTTTTCAACACCTTTGACCATATTATAATA
This sequence comes from Crenuchus spilurus, assembly GCA_036984385.1. Classification (NCBI taxonomy): domain Eukaryota; kingdom Metazoa; phylum Chordata; class Actinopteri; order Characiformes; family Crenuchidae; genus Crenuchus; species Crenuchus spilurus. Next base: position 13,662 of record BRDA01012655.1, on the reverse strand, counting down.
TATATATATATATATATATATATATATATATATAAATAAATGTGCACATGCTTGTGGTCAGATTCCTCTTTCATTACTCATATGTATTCATATACTTTCCCCTTGGGGAAAAGCAATCCATTGACATCTGCGTCTTTAAAGCCATGGTTTAAGAAAAGATTTGACGTTAAAAGTTTGCACTAGAGTTATGAGGTAAACAATAGTACACTCATCTCCACTGACTGGCCACTTCATTAGGTACACATTTCCTAGTTTCTACACTTATTGTCCATTTTATCAGCTCCACTGGCCTTGTAGTTCTTCAGTTACAGACTGTATTATCTCTGTATACTTTATTATCCTCCTTTCATCCTGTTCAATGGCAGGACTCCCAGAAGTAGTATTTGAGAGGTGAATCTTTCTCAGCACTGCAGTGATACTGATGTGGTGGTGGTGTGTTAGTGTGTGTTGTGCTTGTTTAATTCGATCAGACAGAACAGAGCTGCTTTAAACACATCAGTGTCACTGCTGGAGTGAAAATAGTTTGCAGCCAACAGCATCCTGTGTGCAGCATCATGTGACCACC
>BRDA01012655.1:0-12997 GCA_036984385.1 Crenuchus spilurus | reverse complement strand
GATACCAAACTTTTAAGCGGTAGTGTATATATATATATATAACAGAATTTGCAAGCTTCAAGCAATGTAAATGCACCCTTAAAGTCCCAGAAAAAACATTTCTTTCTGTTTAGGTTTATTTTGTTACTCTTGGCCAACAATAAACATGTACAAAGCAACTGATTAATAGAAACACTGCTTTGGACTGCATTTAAAGACATCCAAAATGGTGTATAATATGTAACAGTCTAGACTCCGGACCAGTCAAGGCCTGGAGGAGAATTACGTGAGGGATGCAGCCAGTTCAGCTAGTTCAGTCCAGCTGTGGTGAGAGACCAGATGTTTCTCTTTTGAACCCTTAATTCTGTTTTCTGTTAACAAAGAGCTCAGTTTGATGAGAATTGGCTCTATTCCTCTATGCTGATACAAACAAAATGTGTTTGGTATGTAGTGAATTTTGGACTTTGAATTACCATACAAGCCACTACTAGAGGGTGTGTTCAATGATACATTAAGGCCATTCACAGACCATTCTCTGTTCAATCAAATAGGTCTGAAGAGTAAATTTGTCATGTTTTGAAGAGCATGTTATCATATTCCTAGGTTTTTCCATTTAAACCTAGCTGGATATTTAACATAATAGTAACATAAAAATTTAGAATTATACAAAAATTGCATTTCCTTTTCAAGTTGAAAGGAGCATCTTTGTCTAAATTACCTTCATTAACCAGTAAAATACATGTCAAAGGATGAAGTGACTCCAGTCAATGCAACAGCACAATCTGGTACAATCATGTTCCCCAATAAAATCTATTCAAGACAAAAGGCCTTGATGGCACCACCCAAGTGACAGTCCAGGACCCTTTTCTAACTGTATATGTTCACTTACTGATATTTCAAGGGTATTTTTTTCATTTGTATATTATTGTTATTACTATAATTTATGTTTCTGTGCAACAGTCCATGTCCTCCATAAAACACACAGATTAAAATGCACTGAATCAATAGTGAAGCAGAAGTGTTGAAGCCAGCCTTGCTGAAGTTTAGTGTAAAAAGGTCAAAGTGATTGCCCTTTAAAATTCTCTCGATACTGAGCAAAACTCTATCAGGAGAGAACATGCACCTCACAGTGAAGACATGTCATGCAAAATCATTGTTAATGTCACAGCACCTCTTGCTCCTCAGGAAGGAGGTGGTTCTGTCACCATGGCCACACTGACCGCAGCTGTAGTTTATAGATTTTGCAGATATGACAGGCTGATCTCTTATTATTTTTTTCAGGAACTTATGTGGATGATAAACCTTCTACAAAACTAATATGTTAAGTACTATGTGTTCTTTAATTATGAAAACTGATGTGTGGCCCCACATGTTTCCATTCAGTGGTTTTTTCCTCATTTTAAAGTTGTCTGCATTGTAGACTAATACTAAAGTCATCCAAACTATGAAGAAGTACACATGGAATTATTTAGTAAACAAAACAAAGCAATTTTTATTTTTTAGATTCTTCAAAGTAGCAGCTGTCTTGGCATTTTCTCAGTCAGCTTTATGAGGTAGTCACCTGGAATGGCTTTCAGTTAACAGCTGTGCCTTGTCAAGAGTTCATGACTTGCATTTCGTGCCCTCTTAATGTGTTTGAGACATCAGATGTGTGTCTATTTTGAAGAATCTAAAATTTAAAACATATATTGGTTTGTTTAACACTTTAAAGATTACTACATGATTCCGTATGGAGTCCTTCATAGTCTGGATGACTTCAATATTCATTTACAATGTAGGAAAAAAAATAAAAACAGGGCAGCCAATCAGAAACAAGATTCGATAGAGTCATGAAGGCACATAAAAAAAGAATTGCTTGTTTAATGCTAAGAAAAAAAAATAATTGGAAGATAGTCATGTTAAAAATGTTTACTGTTTTAAGTACATAAACCCACTCAGACGTCACAATTGGATGTTTTGAAGGGGAAAAAAGAAAATAGAATGTAGAAACTCAGCCCTGTAAAGGAATCACATTACTAAACATGCTCTCTGTTGATCAGTTTGACTTATAGCTCATGAAAATTAGAAATCCATATTCTCAAATTTCCAGTTTGAGTAAATTACTATTCAAATAGTATCAACATTAAAACAAAAAAGACTTGAAATACTTTACATGTAATGAACATAAAATATATGACAGTTTACTTCTTTTAACCTCCTATGACCTGGCATGTCCACATATGTGGACATCACATTTTGGGTTGTTTAGACCACAAAACAAAATTTTGCCAGGTGTCCTCTTATGAGGCCATTATACTGCCACCTCAGAAATCATCATGTAAATATAATTCTTTGTTTTTACACTAATCAGGTGCCAATCAGCCCACATAGCAAAGAGAAATAAAAAATGCATGCCATGCAAGAGTTCGGGTCTGAGGAGGTTAATGAAATTATGAACACGAATGAACTTTCACTTTTTCTCATTTTTGAAAATGTATAAACGAAAGCTGAACCACTAGTTTAGTAGTTTGTCAGTCATATAATCAGTGGCTATTAGCACTGATTCACAAATTTCTGCCACTGTTAGTAATAATAGTTATTTGGACTGAAGTTTGCATTTAAATTGCAGTGAAACAAATGCAAACACACAGAGCAGCTTTAAGGCAATACGAGTTTGTCATATGTTATTATTCTGCATATTAAGCTAATCAAATCTATGGAGCAAAACAATGCAAGCAAAGTTTCTTCCTGGGTACCATGCACTCATGGCCCCATCCTGAGGCCAAAAACGGGTAGCAGGTGTGCCACTTCAGTCTCCTCCCTTAATTGCAGATGTCTAACAGTATCCTGAATGCACACAATGAGACTCCACAACTGAGGATATAAATAGACACAGAAACTGGGTCATCCCCTTCAGCAATTATGGATTCCTAATCATCAGCTACACACACACACACACGCACACACACACACAGTAGGCTGGAAGACTGACAGCCTGCAGAGATATAGCTGCTTAATGGGCCAGTCATTAGGACATCAGGGTGAATTCCAAATAGCGCTCTCGCGTTGGCCCTAAACGAACATCAAAGAGGTGATTCATTAGCATGTAGCCTGAGTGCTAAGCAGCATCCCCTGAGTGGCTTATTGACTTCTGACATATTTGAGAGCGATATGATTTATTATTAATAAAGGAGGGCTTATTATAGGGCTATCGTGGCATGACAAAAACAGCAATAAAAAAAAGTGGTCAAATACAGAAAGGCCAGCGCAAAGTTCAGAACCTCTTCATTAAGCATAAGCCAAACAAACCAGTGTTCTACTCATCCTAAATACAAAACAGAAGGCTTTCAGACAGTGCTGAACAATATATCATTTGTTCATGTTACTGCAGTACCGAATCAATATTTGCAATGTGACCAATTATAGCGTTTGTGCCCATTCTCCAATCACAGTTCTGGATGAGTGTTTCTGTGGGTGTTCTGATGAGCAAAAGCCTTCATAAAATCCAGAAAATAAATAAATTTGGTAAAATAAAGGCTATTTTCACAATATAGACATCACAATAAGAATATGAGACAATACAGTAGTGCTTTTTCAAAAAATACAATATTGTGTTCATAATTTTAAAAAAAGGTAAACTGTCATATTTCAAGCTTTTTTGTTTTAATGTTGATACTGTTTGAATGGTAATTTACTCAAATTTCAGAATGAAATATTCTAAAAATGTGAGATTCTGGATTTTTTTAAAAAAGCTTGAAATGTCACTTTACTGTTTTCCACTGAATTTTTACCTTTTTGAATTCAATTACAAAAAACAATGAACTTTCTCACAATATTCTATATTGTTGATGTGCTTTGGATCTGGTTAGTACTTGGATGGGAGACTTCTAAGGAAAATCTGGTGTCAGTGGGGACAACAGGAGGTGCTTTTCCTGTGTATTATGTAGATCCAAATGCCCCAGTGCCATGACGAGGACACTGTACTGTATTAATAGCGACATCTTTCAAATGAAAGGTAAAACGTCCTGTTCCTGAGTTCCTGGTTCTCTGAGGTAAAAAAATTATAATTTCCTCTAAAACAGTAGAGGACTCCCATCACCTCTCTGTTTAATAGCTTATGTGTGGTGAGCATTCTGGGACTGTCAGTGATATAATGCTAATTAGTGGCTACTAGCTGGCTGCCGTCACATCATCCAGGTGGATGCTGCACATTGGTGGGGGCTGAGGTGATTCAGTTTGTCCCAAATGTCAAAGAGCTTTGAGTGTCTAAAAAGGCCTGATAGAAATGTCACTGTAAGTAATGTAAATAGTGGTATTTTGTCCTTTGTCAGCTCTAGTTTCAAGCAGCTGCAGTAAAAATAATCAGATCAGCCCTCAATGTGCTCTCTGAAAATGTGCATAGTCACCATCTTTCTGAGGTGACATTTTCCATACAGGTGAGGCCCACCTGCTGCCTTTTAGTCAAGCCTCCTCACCTTGGCTGTCTAGCTCTCAGCATGCTGTCTGTCAACAGTGGAACTACAGACAGTCATTCTCTTTCTTTCACACACACACACACACACACACACACACGCACCCTTAACAGAGCACTGCTTCACCTTGGTACAAATTCTTTTTTTGGCCTGTCCTCTGCCCCTCATTGTGATTTAATTACAAAGTGCTAAAGGCCTGTGTGTGTGATATTATCTCACAGAACTGTCCCTTTCACCTTGCTGGCCTGCTTTTCACAGTGCAATTGAAGGCCGGGTCTTTAATTCACCGATACTGTAAGCAGCAAGTGACCACATTCAGCTTGGCTTCAAAGTTAGACTTCTTTTCATGTTGCACAATGAATATCAGGTAAGATTTTTTAGTAGCCTGGTGGAAAGAAGGGTCCAGAGCATGCTTCTCCACGGTGGTCCACGCAGAACGGCAGTCATTGTTCTTGATTGCCATGCACAGAGGGCATTTGACTGGCTGCCAAATGCAGATTGCACACCTGCAGTCTCTGAGCACAGTTTTAGCATTGTCTGAGGTGCAGGGGTAGCACAGAGGGCCAGCCGTGAATGGGAATGCTAATTACAGCGCATGGTATGCCACATCAGTAGGCAAGGTGAGCACGAAAAGACTCCTGGGCGAAAGTGGACAGAAAAAAAATTTCATTCACCTAAATCAGTCAACATTGTCTTTCGCTTAAATGCCATTTCTGCTGTGGCCTCTTTTGTTTACAGCGTAAACAATTAGCTATAGACTGGGTGCTCTCCTGAGTGCAAGTCAAGGGCAAAGGGGGATTGTGGATTTGCAATGAAATTCTTCAATTAATTTGGCATTCATAGAAATGCCAGCATACTGAAATACTTACTTCATAAACAACAGATTAGGTAAAAAAAAAGGGCTGCCTCTGTATTTTGACCCCTGTAATTGATTTTATTACCAGTAATTCTAGTAGACACTTATTATGCAGTATACTAATGGAAAAAAGACTATTTTTCAATATCCAGGGAGGTCATATTTCCGTGATAAAAGCTTCATGGATTTATGGAAATTCAGAATACATCTTGACATTGGCAAAAAACACAAGGACAAGCGCACTCGCTGGAATGGAGGTTCATCATGGTTTGCCCTAGGGCTGTTTACTTGATAGCTCTTCTGGCACTACCCATCTATCTATAAATGTATCACAACAAGGATTTACACAGCAGCACTGATGTGGACAAACAAGGAAAACCGTTTGGTGGCAAGGATTTACAAGCTTTCACTCATTAAACTTTTACAGTCAGTCTCCACATGTCACATCATTAAGTCTGCAGTTCACTCAAAGGGCAACAACACAATGGAGAAAGAAAACAAAAATGACCAGCAGTCAATACAAGCTATGTTAACGTGACACTGTGTGCTAAACGCGATTAGCTGAAAAGCGGCTCTCGGGAGTCCAGGTCACTGCGGCGATCCTCTTTAGCCTGAGCCCTGAGCTGCTGGTGCAGAAGGAAAAGAAAGCTGCTGGTGCCAGACGGGCTGCTTTTCTCCACATTGCTAAACCGGGCTCACCTTGCCTGACAATAACATAACAGTGAAGGAGGGACACAAGAGAGGTGGAGAAAAGGGAAGAGATGTGTTCTCTTATTTAAAGAGAACAAGAACACTGGAAGCTGTGAAATCTATTCATGCCTTGCAGTCATGTGGTTTTGTTGTGGTTGATGTCATGTTGAGGACCTCCCGCAACTAAAACAATGGCGCAAACTTCACATATGAACTCGGTGATGATATATTATCACCTGAGCTTTTTCAACCACTGGCCTTGACAAATTCATTACAATTCATGAAATTTAATTGATGATGATCATGAACATGCGGTTACTTATTAATGCATTAGTAATTACTTTAATTTCCCTGAAGGAACCACCTAAAGGGATCAATAAAGTACTATCTATCTATCTCTCTATCTAGTAAACACAACCATTAGTTACTAAGTCATTAAACCAGTATCACAGTAGTTGAACATTGGTTACTAATTCATTATGCTTGAATCAATATAATAGTTTATAGTAGTGGATATTATTTACTGAAGTACTATGATAATAACTCACTACTTAGTGCTGTAAAACTGCAACAGAATCTGGTCAAATTATGTTACCTAATTAAAGATATGGAATATATATTGTGTGAACCACTCCAGTGAAAGACTCTGTACCTGTTTTCTGAGAGCAAGGCAATTGTGATTAGAATTCCAAGCAAGTATACATGTAAGCACAAGACTAGTATGCATATGTATACATTGTCTTAGAGAGGTTTTGAATTCTAAAATATTATTTTTCAAAGTGTTACACAGGATTTTGTTCATCACAAACTCAGCAACAACAGTGGCAAAATTAAATCTGCTCTAAACTAAGACTTTGCAAAAACTTTTCAGATGTACTGACATATTGTGAAAAAAACAGTCTAAACATTTCTAGCCAAGACTTTTGAGCTCTGAACTGAATAAACAGAGGTGTTGGCTACATGCTAGTCATTACAGTTTTTAGAAATTGTTTTTTCCTCAGCCACTAACCCTACAGGCTTAGTGGTTAGCACGTTCGCCTCTCAGCGCTGAGGTCTTGGGTTCAAGTCCCCATCTGAGCGGAGTTTCCATGTTCTCCCTGTGTCTGCGTGGGTTTCCTCCGGGGTCTCCGGTTTCCTCCCACAGTCCAAAAACATGGTGGTCAGGTGAATTGGGTACTCTAAATTGTCCGTATGTGTGTGTGTGTGTGTGTGTGTGCACCCAGCGAAGTACTGGCGCCCTGTCGTGGGCTTAGTTGAATAGTGTAAAGTCCTGCCCTGCTCCCAGTGAGGGGGAGGGGACTAACCGCAACCCTGATAAGGATTAAGTGGGTGTGATAATGGATGGATGGATGGACTAACCCTAAATTGAATATTTATGAAATAGGAGTGAACAATCAGGTGAGAGCTTTGTTCAGGTTCAAATTTTACAGATTCCAGATCACTGGAACCCACCAGTGGAATGCCCAGAATTACCATATCATTATCATATGAATGACTGATCTTGTCTTATGGCGGGAAAACTCTGACTCGTTCTCACAGACGTGTATCTGCTTATTTAAGCTCCTCTCACAAGAATCTAAACATATATTTATTTATTTATTTTTGAAAAGTAGACCATTTTAAGGTTTCCAGGGTATGTTTAGTTTTGTTTCTAGGATAGCATATTGCACAGTTATATGTTTTATGTTAATGGGGAATTTCTTTAATATTGTCATTATTCTCATTTACATTTACAGCATTTGGCAGGCACTCTTATCCAGAGTGACGTACAACAGTGCTTTGACTTCAATAAGACAATAATCTCTGCTAGACAGGTTAGAGTCCAAACAACTCCTAGTACAGACACTGTGAGAGCAACCATTACTACTACCCAAGAAGGAACGAAAGATTCACAATTAAGCACAATATAAGAGCATAACGCATTACAAGAGATTTAAAGATTCTCTTTGTTCATTAATAAAGAGAGAGCCGACTCCAGAGGGTTAATGGAGGTCTTTTAAAGCTGCTCCTGGATGAAGTTCTACTCCTGAAGCCAAGATAAACTCTGAGTTCATTACAGTCAAATACAGCCCAATCTTAAAATCTGTAAAACTATCCTGTAGAACTCTATTTAATGGACCAAATATTTTGTTCAAACACAATGTTGAGAGTTAAAGATAGCAAATGCAAGTACTCAAGTGGGCTTATTATTTTGAGAATCAGAGTAGGACGATACTGTAACCTCAGTCCACGGGGTATTGAGGTGCATCATTGCAGGGAATCCATCATTGCTTTCTGCTCAAGACACTAGAGAATGTCCTCATTCCTCTCAATGCTGTGTCCAGCCTTTCCTATTACATACCAATCAGCCAATTACAGCTGGAGATGCAGCTATTCATCACAAAGCTTCACGATAACCTGAACTGCAAATTTCCCCGAGCGACTGCAATATCATCTGCATAAATTTAGGACTGTTCCTGATGCAGTACATAATTTGTTAAGCTTACACTCTAAATACTGGCGATAGCCATGGTCTGTGGCCTGGCTTCTCTACTCTGTAATTGAGAGGATGAGGCTGGGAGGGAGGTTAATGATGAATGAGCAATTATCCAAACATCTGCTGCCTCCATATTTGTTTTCCAAGTGCTGCCAAAAAAAGAGAAAAAAATTCCCAAGGGCAGTTGCATCCGCCTTGCCACCATCTCAGCCCTCAGCACAACTGGCTTAAGCCACATTCTCCCAGCTGCTCTACCTGCCTCTGGAATATCCTGCGGACTCCAAAGAAACAACCAAGAGGATATTCTAGGAAACAGAAGTGTCACTGCATCAGGGATTTGACCTGCAAATGAACCTTGCAACCATACATCTTATTTTTTTGCATAACTCTACATTTTACTCTGAGGAATACAGTACGAGAAGCCAGCATTCATTAGCTTTGAGGTGAAAAGGCTGCTGTTTGCAGCCTGTGACTGAGGAATTGGAGGCCAATTAACAGAGCTGAACTTTCTGTAGAGAACGGCAAGCTGCATGTGGAACGAAAGGAAAAGTTAGAGGCTTGCTCGCTGGACTGATTCCTCTTCATAGATTAGCTTCCATTGATCAAGTCTTATCTCAGTGTCTGACGTGCCATTTAGAGTGAGCTTTGGCTGGCTGTGGGTACAGTGATGGGCACTGGCCTCTGTCTGGTGTCATTGATCTTTACAGCTGCAGGGCTCATCAACTCTCTGGCCAGTCAGGCTGACAAGCACAGGACCTAACAAAGTCGCTACAAGAACTAGAAGTCCATTGATGAACCGAGGAAAAACACGACCAAGTAATGAGATATAAAAGCTTCTGCCGGACTGTAGAGCTCACATGAAGTAATCTGACAATGTTTTGATTAAACATAAGCACCAGGCCTGAAAACTAATTACACCTCAAGTGAGGCAAATGGATGGTACACTGAACAAGCATCAAAGACAGATCAGGGTTCATCTTGTTTTCAGCTATGCATTTCAACAAAAAGGCTTTAAAAACATTCCTAACTAATTCAGATGGATGTTTTTGGGGAGAAGCTGTAGGCTGGAAATAATAATAATAATAATAATAATAATAATAATAATAATAATAATAAAAATAAATAATAAATAATAATAATAATAATAATAATAATAATAATAATAATAATAATAATAATAATAATAATAATAAGGCCGAGGGAAGCCGAATCTGCCATTCAGAACCCAGAAAACAGAAGAAAATCACCACGTCTGGCTATATTTGGCATGTCTTTTCTACTTTTTCTGTAAACAAGGAACGAAACAGCATACAGTCTCCCAACACAAGCATTATACAGCCCAATCAGACATGCATTCAAGCTCTTCTTTTCACTATTGACCACTGCCACCCTTCCAGCTGGGAAAGCGCCAGCGATTGGGAAGTTTATGTATTAGCACAGAAAGCACTTTCATCAAGCAGGTGGCAACTGGCAGGGGGAGCCGAACGAGACGAGATGGTGAATATCTCAGCAAGCCTCTCAGCACCCTCCTCAAGAGGTAATCAGTGGGTTGCTTTTTTACCTTTCAAATGTATTTGTTGATATGGAGGAGTACATGAAAATCAAGCTACCATAAGTGTCCCACTCTAAAACCAGATCTGCCACTTTGCAGAATGAGAGGCAGATTATGGGGTATTTTTAGGCTTTAAGACATTGAGTTGATTGGCATGAGTTCCACTTTGCATGCCACAGAACTCTCAATTTACATTTTAAACCCCAAAAAACACTCTCATTTGACTGCATCCTGATTCCAAGGCTTTCAGCTTTTCTGTGTTTTCCAACCGTGTATCCGACACAAAAAATGGTTTGGGTACACTCTTAACAATAAAAGTAGCAAAAATTACACCAAAAGTACCACTTTTGATGCCTTAAATAGCCTGTCAGTTCTGAAAAGATCCACTGTTGTAAATGAAAATGTGAGTGCATGAAAAATCTTTTTAACAAACCAAGCCAAGAACCATCTAGAAACCTTTCTTTTTAAGGCAGTTTGTTTTTTAGGCAAGTGGATAAAATGCAGTCTCCCTCTGTAAACCAAATTCCTGTAGTAAACCTTCCCTAGGTGTGAGGATGCCCTGAAAGAGTCCAGGTAAGGGCAGCTCAGGTCATGAGGTTCCTTTTAACCTGACAAGGTGAGCTGAGCAACCACAGACAGATCGATTTGTCTACAATAGGTCCAATTTTACCTCAGGAGGGAGGGGAATTGAGGACCTACCTGTAGCTTCACTGCAGGAGGTAATGATGGTACACAGTCAAAGAGATCACTCCTGTTCAACTCTTTTTATTCAATCTCTGAATTCAACAATAGCAATTATGGCTTTTCATCCTCTCCGTGCTACAGTATACTAGGAAACGCAGGACTATGTTTGTGTTTGCTTCATTCCTAACCGCATCTTGACATCTCAGAAACAAACACCTTGTCATATTAATTATTTATATAAAAAATAAAAATAAAATATGCTAATAAAAGCCTTACATGCACATACCTGAAAAATTCCATAAAGGAGAATCCATAACCATGCTGCTCTGCAATTCCAGCACACACCACATTAGCAGATGCACCAATCAATGTCCCATTGCCTGCAAGAAAGCATGAAAACAAATGATTAATTTCAGCATTACTTCTCTAAACTAAACACAATTTAGTAAAATATCTAGAATACGAGTTATTTTTCCTAATTCAAGCATTTGTGTGACCTCGGAAGTGAGTCACAGACTATATGACTTTATATGGATAAGCATACGATAAATCATCATAAAGCTAGTTCAGTGAGAGGGAGGCAGTACTTCATTGCTATGCGGCACATCCTCTGCAAATTCTTCACCAAAACGTCCTGAACATTTAAAGTGATTTAAAGCTCAATTTTACAGCATGTTTTACTTTGCTGATTGCAAATCTATTCTCAGCATTCACTCCTTCTGATGGGTCAACAATGGAATGACCTTAAACAGTAAATAGCCAAGGCAATATTTAACAAGCTTTCTTCTGCGGCTCCTCTTTTTGGGATTGCAAGGCACAGAAAGGTACTTTGTTCCCCACTTCACTCCTAGGCAGAATTACCTTCTGATGTAGACTAGAGGTCATGGCTTTCTGTTATGTGGAGTCCATGGCAGCTTCACAAAATGTTTTAAAAGCTCAAATTCTGACATTCAGTCAGAGTTCTTCTTTCAGTATGGCCGTGCAGTGATTTTGGAAATAAGTGAAGGCTAGCTGGATCATCATCTATGCTTTACATAGATGAGAAATGCGAAAAAATATCTGCTTTTAGACTGCTTTTAAATCTTTTTTGCAGTAAGTGCAGGGATTTTTGTCCTCCTTTCCTCTAAAGCTTCTCTCTAAGGGTTTGTTGTTTGGCCCTGCAGAAAATCCAGCTCTATATTACTAGTTCACATCTCAAAAGGTGCCACCGTGGCAATGGAGTCGGACGCCTGCCACAACATCCTATCGATCAATAGCACATCCGTCACACCTCCTCCTATTAGGCCAGAGTGCTGCCATACCATTCGCTCCATTCTCACAGCCCACAGACGCCCAGGCACTCTGCTACTGCTGAGATGGCCTTCAGCCACATAATACTTCTATATAAGGAAAGCTTTCAGGAGAATTAGAAGAAAGCACAAGTTCTATCTTGTACTTTCCGCTATATTGTAAACAAGACTGAAGAGAGACTCTTATTGTTACTTATTATATACAATTATTCTGATATGAGAAACTCTTGTTATTTATTATTACTTATAACACTCAGTGGCCACTTCATTAGGCACACATACCATGTATCTACACTCATTTACCTTCTGGCTCTATCTTTTTAGGTAGGATGTTCTAGATAGTTCTAGATAGTCATTAGCCACACTTTGAGTCACAGTCTCTTAATCCTTGTACTTTACAAACCCAAACAGAACTAATTTCATCTCTGTCTTTTTCTGAGTGAGTTACTGCCCACCGGTCTGGCCCGATGCTGATGGAAGATTGAATAATATCTCTGCATGATGACACCTTAGACCAGCTGCCCACCAACGATCAACTACTGTGACCTGCCCAAGGTGCCCTAAACTACTGACCACATTCAAGTTTACATGGCAGCTACTATTGTTGTTGTTATTATTATTATTATATGATACTATTATTAAATATATACATGTATATATATATATATATATATGCATTATACAGTGCATCATATGCATTATATATGTAAATTTGACTTGACTTGATTGTTGATGTCGTCAGCTCCACTAACCATATAGATGCACTTTGTAGTTCTACAATTACAGACTGTAGTCCATCTGTTACTCTGTGTACTTTATTAGTCTCCTTTCACCCTGTTCTTCAATGATCAGGACCCCCACAGCTGGTATTATTTGGATGGTGAATCATTCTCACTGCAGTGACACTAACGAGGTGGTGTCTTAAGAGTGTGGTGTGCTGGTATGAGTGGATCAAACACACAGAGCTGCTGGAGACTTAAACACTGTCATCTCACTGTCCACTCTATTCATACCTGTCAA
>BRDA01012654.1:1267-25155 GCA_036984385.1 Crenuchus spilurus | reverse complement strand
CTTCCTCTTTGCACTGTAGAGTTTCAGCTGGCAACGGTGGATGGCACGGTGGATTGTGTTCACTGACAATGCTTTCTGTAAGTATTCCTGAGCCCATTTTGTTATTTCCTTGACAGTGGCATTCCTGTTTGAGGTGCAGTGACGTTTAAGGGCCCGCAGATCACGAGCATCCAGTAGAGTTTTACGGCCTTGACTTTTACGCACAGCGATTGTTACAGATTCTCTGAATCTTTTGATGATGTTATGCACAGTTGATGATGATAACTTAAAAGTCTTAAAAGACACTGACACTCTGAGAAGCTCTTTTTATACCCAATCATGTTGTCAATTGACCTAATTAGTGTTAATTAGTCTTCCAGCTGTTCGTTATATGCTCAATTTCCTTTTTCCAGCCACTTACTGCTACTAGTCCCAACTTTTTTGGGATTTGTTGACACTGTGAAATTTTGAATGAACATTCAGGCCATCTGAGGCCAGGCCATGGGCCACTGAACTGATGGATGCCTAACACTCTTATCCCTCTTCTGCTTACATCTTCATATCCTTGCAACACAACTGTATGATGTGTAATAAGCTCTTTGACATTTGAACATTCATGAGGATTCTCCTCAGCTTCCACCAATAAAGTATCAGCAATAAATAAAAAATAGCATCAACATGCTGTGACGAAGCCTCGGTTTTTACCCTAGTTGACGTGAATCGTGGAAAAGTTCATATTCCCTTGCCCTTCAGCTTTGTGTTTGTGTGTGCGAGTGTGTGTGTTCAAGCAAATAGTACAGGTGGTGATTTATGCTTTTGAGAGCAGTGAGATGCGACTTGACATTTTCCTGCTGTGGTGTAGCCCAGTTCTGGCTCCATGCTTCATTACGTGGCGCTCCCAACGCGATTTCCGACCTAGTAAAAATAACCTGCACTCGTTCAAATGTGAACAAAGAGAATGTGTGTGCTAGCCCATTAGTGTGTGTATGTGTTTGGGTTGGGTGGTGGGGGCGGGTGGGCTAAGGGCAAGGAGCATTCAACACCCTTTGCTATTCTCACCTCCACCTGAATTTCCATATGGTCATGTGCCATAAAGGCATTGTAGCTCATCCTATAAGAACACAAAGGATGCTGAGATATAGGAAGATAAATAAATAAAGACATCTGTGAGCACAAATGCTTGACATTTGGTGCTCGTACTCATCATCTCTTATTTATGGCTGTTTAGCTGCGTCCCCCTGCTCCGTTAAGCTTCCCAGGTCACGTGAGACACACTGTAAAGGCCTCCTGCACAATATAACCACTTGTTATTAACTCCAGTTTGGTTCTATAGGAGATAAAACTGCAGGAACACAATTAAAAAACAACTAAAGCTAAAAACATCACTAAAACTTTAAGTTAGGACTTGTATGCATGAACATCTACTTCAATCCTAGTCAAGTTTTTGGATGTTAACTGCTTTTTTTCTGTGGCCCCTGGCCAATGGGGTGTGTCGCCATCCAAGGTTTTTTATTATCATTTTTAAAATTAACATGTTTAAAATAATCCATATCTGTGTATGTTAAGTCTGTATGTGCTAAACATGCACAATAACATCCATCTATTATAGGGTGACCAGACGTCCTCTTTTATGTCCTCTTTTAAAAACCATGTCCGGGCGGAATTTCACAAACGTCCGGGATTTTACTGTACTCGTGAAGCGTTTTGTTCACAAACTATTCTCACCCTCCTCCTATTCCGTTCTGTTCACTTGAGCGAGATGTTACGCTATATTAAATGGAGACAGGCGAGCATTAGGACCCAGCGGGAATACAAGCCGGTTTCCTTTTAGGCTGCCACAAGCTCACCGAATGGCTCTGCCATTTCTTGCTAACCTGTAATTGGCCGTCATGGCTGTAACTCCTAAAAACATTGTATGGACTGCAATTTGGCCAGCAGTCCGTTTTCACCTGTAAGTTGTTAATGTGCTGAGCTTTAATCTGTGTCACGTCAGCTAGACGTATTTTAATATCAGAGGTTTCATATTAAAATGTATTAACATTAACTTTTGAGTCTGTGTTTGTGTGCATGCATCTACCATTCTGTGATAAGCCATCTATTTACATGCCTCTAAGTTTAAATGTCAAAATAATTCAGAATTTCTGCTTATTTTAACTCAGAAATGAGGTATAATTCTGTGTAAATAAGATCTATTGACCATACAGTCCAAACATAAGTGTAACATTAGTGATAATGAGCTGAAGTGAAGTTGACTGAAAAGAATTGGGTGATCATTTTATGCTACATGCTTTTAACAGTTTATTTTTTTTAAATAATATGTAATAATGTATTAATATTTTATTAATTATTAATATTCTTTTTTATAATTTTATTATTCATAATAACATTTAATAGTTATTATTAGTATATTATTAATAGTAACTAGTAATTATTAATAAAATATAAATCATAATTTGTCAATGTTTATTAATAATAATAATAAAATTTATGTTCAAGCACCAAAAAAAAAAAAAAATTATTTGAACACCCCCAAATACACCCCCCATCCCATCCCCCGCTGCTGAGGTGTCCTCTTTCTCATCGTCTCAGATCTGGTCACCCTATCTATTGTCCACTTAATCCTGATCATAGGGCAGGGCATTACACTATCCTAGCCAAACTCAGGACAGGCCGCCAATCCATCATTGGGTGCACACACACACATTCACACACACACACACACACACACACACACACACACACACACACACACACACACACACACACACACACACACAAAATTTACCCAATTCAGTTGACCTCTATGTTATTGGATGTACTTCCTAGTTCTCTCTCTCTTCTGAGGCAAGAGAAATATCAGCCAGTCAGAGAAGCAGCAGCCAATCACTGACCTGCTGACACAAGATACAACATACATTTAGCCAATCAGCATCCTCAAATCTTCATTTATGGCCCACAGCAGAGTGGGTCAGTGGTTTTAGGAGCGTCTGACGTTATTGATGTAATACATGTGTGTAGAAATGCTAATATTTAGTCTTAATAGTGTTTTTGCTTATTTTATTGTAGATGTTAGTGAAGCAGACTCAGTTACTAATCTAATGATACACCATCTAATGTAATCTGATGTAATGCCACCATTGTCGATACAGTAATATTATGTAATGTTGCGTAGTGTACGTAAAGAGAGAGAGAGAATGAACAAGCAGACCAAAAGGAAATTTTTATACACAGCCTTGTCTTCACAAACCCCACACCCAGAGCTATTACTCGCTATTATCTTTAAGAGTGAAATTTATTGCTGTTTGTATTCTTTAATGCCGCCTGCAGGTGATCTCCATGGCGCCTCAGTGGACAGCCACTTTAAGTGAGCTCTTTAAATCCTCAGCACCACCTTTATTAACCTGCTGTTTTACAATGAAAAAGCTCAGACTCACATTCCCAACAACACGCCATGTTTGGGGTTTGTTTAGCCTTTCAGCATGTGTGTTTTTGTTAGATAGCAGCTGCATGATACAGGCAGGATATGAAGAAAAAAGAGGTTCTGGAGGTGTGGGAACAGATGACTGCTGCTCATGTTCATGTTAAAACAGGACTGAAAAGACAAGCAGGATGTGAAGTCATAATTGTTTCGTACCAAACCAGTGTTGGCTGGTAAGATGGAGCCATATTCAGTCCGTTTCCACAACCGTCCCATTATTACTGAACACAAACTGCAGGAGAGCAGAGCTCTGTGATAAAGTCTCTATTTAATGATCATTAAAGACTAATAGTGAATGAAAACTGTCATCACATGTAAATGTGTAAAGACAGAAAGTACAGTATGTATCATTAGATTACCAACTGAGTCACTAACATCTACAATAAAATGAGCAAAAACACTATTAAGACTAAATATTAGCATTTCTACACACATGTATTACATCAATAACGTCAGACGCTCCTAAAACCACTGACCCACTCTGCTGGGGGTCGTAAATGAAGATTTGAGGATGCTGATTGGCTAAATTTATGTTGTATCTTGTGTCAGCAGGTCAGTAATTGGCTGCTGCTTCTCTGACTGGCTGATATTTCTGTCGCCTCAGAAGAGAGAGAGAACCAGGAAGCTCATTTCGTCAAATTTTTTAAAAATGTATTACATGTTCTTGTGCATGTTTATCACATACAAACTTTTTGAAAGTGATGTCTGTAAAGTGCTAAGAAACCTTTTTGGGGTTATATAGAACCGCTGTCAGAAACGTATTAACACATGGGAACTAGATCATAATTATTTGGCCACAACTTAACAAGGAATGGAAATGGGATAGTTAAGTCATGGCCACGACTTATTAACACATGGGAACAAGGTCATATTTTGTGGCCAAAACTTAATAAGGCATGGGAATGAGATAGTTAAGTCATCACCATGATTTATTAATTTACTGAACCCTCACAGCAAAGCTCCAAAATCTACTCTCTTAAAGGGTTCTTTGGGTTTTTAGTAAAGAAAATAGTTATATCTAGAACCATGAACACTCAATGGCTCCTTTGCATGATGAAAGGGTTTTTCAAGTTGAAGAGGAATGTGCTGTGCATGGTTCTATATAGTCCAAAAGGGTTCCTCTATTGTAGCAAACTTGACATCGTAATGATTGCCGAACACTTTTTGGGGTTATATAGAACCATTGTTAGAAATGTCCTGTATAGAACCATCTACAACACTTTCATCCTCAATCTGAAGAACGCTTTCACCATGTAAATAACCCTTTGGGTTTTCTTTACTAAAGAACCCTTGAAGATCTCTTTAAGAGAAAGCCTTTCCCTGGACAGTAGAGACAGTCTAAACATAGAGTAAACTCTTTAAATTACTTTGATTTGGGAAGAACCAATGAATAATTATGTGTCCCAAAACGTTTGTCTTTATCTCTGTTTTCTTGTTTCAGAGCATGAATTTTTGGCTGTCATTCCATGTTAGCTTTATAACGAACCTCATAGCCCTAATCTCGGTTGAGTGACCACATTTAAAATAAGACTAAGATGGTGTAGATTTGATGTTATGCTGAACGTCTGATCATCAGATGCTCTCAACCTGTCCTTCACGTGTTTCCAATCAGAGAACCCAGAAGGATATTGTCATGTGAAGCCTAAGCACCAGTCCTGCCTTTTATAGTAAGAGAAAAAGCTGTCCTGTGATGCTTTGTATTGATGAGAGTCAATCGCTCAGGGCCACGATGGCATAATCTGTCCAAACAACTCCGCTCCAAAGAGGTTAAGAGTCATCGATCCCGTCTACGGCTCATATTTCATCCCTGAGAACAATATTCTTAATTGACACGGATCTGCTGTTATGGATTATAGGCTTGAGAAAAAGAGCAGGAGCGAGAAAAAAGAAGAGATAGAAGAGGCAGAAGAAAGCCACACCTGGCTTTAATGTCAAGGTCGCAACTCTGCTCCCTCCCTCCCTCTACCCGTCCCTCGCTCACCCCCCTTTGATTCCTATCCTCTTGTTAGCCGTAATCAAATTCAATGTTTTTTAATGTAAATTTTTTTTTCACATTTCGTTGATCAAATAGTCCGCCGCAGCGATTGTCTTTTCATCCAACCCACCCCTCTCCATCAAAAAAAATCACTAATCATAAATTAAGTAGTTTGACTACTTTACATAAAGCTGCTAAGTGAGGAGAGGGCTAATCAAGAGTAGATCAAACGTTTCGTCTCTAATTGAAGTGCAAAAGCAGGTTTTTTTATATAGGCAAGACTACTTCAGGCTTTAGGTCTCTATCAGGAGACAGGCCTTATCCTCGGTGTCCCAGAAGTCTGCGCAAGCACGGACAACAGACGAGGCTCTGCAGTCACTCTGGGAAATGTAGTCTCGAGGGCTGCGGTTGGATGGCTAAGGGGGGCCTGAGAGGATGAGTCTAATTAGGTCAGTTCCTTTGGCGGCTGCAGGTGAGAGGCAATAGCTCAAGTTTCAACAAAACCAGAGAGACTGCGGAGCTTCAGGCCAAATACGTCACAATTGTAGGAAAATGTGTATTAGAAGTTAGGAAATTTAATTGATTTGCTGTTGAACAATGCTAGTGATTAGTATAACAGTTGTTAACCGTTTAACATTCTGCTTCTACAGAAGAACAATAGAGAGCATCCTGAGCAGCTGCATCACTGTCTGGTTTGGGCATTGCTCTGCTTTTGATCACAAGCGTATAGTGAGAATGGCTGAGAAGATCATTGGGGTCTCTCTCCCATCTTTCATGGACATCTACAACAATCGCTGCATCCGGAAAGCTCTCAGCATTGTGGGAGACCCATCAGTGTTTCAGTCTAGTCTGTTCAGAGGGCTTGTACTATAGTATAGGTCCTGTACTACTACATGTTTATTGTATGTACCTAATATCTTGTGTTCTGTTGTGCACCTGGTCCTGGTCCTGAAGAAACATTGCTTTATTTCAATACATATTGTACCATATATAATTGAAATTACAAATAAAACAAACTTGAACTTGAAATGCAACATTTTCTTGTGTGAATGTATCATGAAATGATGGTTTTCATAGCAAAGTTGCATATTTCAATTCAGTTGTATATATAACTATAACTATAACTCTTTAACATCCTGCTCAACCATTCGGTAGAGCACCTTTGCTCTTCTTGAAGAAGGAAAAATTGCATTTGAGCACATTTGATCTTGTTGAAGAACTTAACAACCTGATTGTGCCATTTCTACCAATCGGTAGAGGTATGTTAAGCTAAAAAAAAAATCACAAGACGTCAGAAATGCAACATTTTCTTGTTTGAATGTAAACCAACAGCTTCATAGCCATCACAAGGAACAAACTGAATCAAATGCTGAAGAACAATTAATAGTGCTGTTGCACCACCACACAGATGAGTGTGAACAAAATTAGCATCATATTGTAGTGTTTGTGTTTGCAGCGTCTCATTTTACCATAAAGTGTCTCATTGTACATTTAAACTACACATTTTAAAAAACATTGACTGTTTTTATTATTGTTTTATTATTATTATTATTTTATTATTAAGTTAAAGGGTTAAATGTGCAGTTTTAGGTTGAGGTTGTCATTTCTATGGCAAATCTTTAGATTATCAGATAAAAGTCTTTAAGATGGGAGCTCACACTACTGTTTCTAACTTTACATTAAAAGTCTAGAGTACATATACAGGGTGAGCACATTTCTAACAGATATAAAATCTAACTTTAATGGAATATTCTTACACACTGGTGACTACAGCTGCACCAGCTCATAAAGAAATAGTTTGAGTTAATGTATCACCATATTTTCCAGTAAGTTTTGATTTTTATAACTACATAGATGATGGAGTGTTTTTGTGCTCAGTGTATAACGATCAGCAGTAACTTTAAAACCTCACTGGCCATTTTATCAGCTCCACTTAATATTTGTAGTCCTACATCAAATGGTGAGGATGGTTAGGTTACTAACCTTCTCAGGGAGGTGAGGAGAAATCCATCTCTCCCATATAAAGTCAGGAATTCATATTTATCAGAAATTAGGAAGCAATATGATAAAGTGCAAAGCGTGTATGTGTGTGTGTGTGTATGTTTGCGTAATCCGGGGAGTGTGTGCATCTGTGTTATTATCCAGAGCTTAGAGTTCGAATTGCCTGCGGGTAGAAGCTCCTCCTCATCCTCTCTGTGTTAGCCTTCAAGGCGGGAGCAGAGAGAAGAGTCCATTGTTGACATGGTTAGGGTCCATCAGCAGCTTTTGGCCTTGGTCCAGCATCACTTGCTCGGATGATGTGCTCAGCTGAACATACCACCCTCAGATCAGTCCATCTGTCCTGCAGGGTGGAGTTCCCAAACCAGGCGGTGATGTTCCCTGAGAGGATGCTCTCTATGGTGCAGGTGTAAAAGTTCCGCAGCACTTTGTGTCTAAGGTAGTAGAGGGTTGAGGAGGAGATTATTTGCCTGGCAACATCCTCCAGTTGTTTAATTTTCTCCAGGCCACGGAGGAGGTCCAATGTCATGTTTTATTAAACTTATATTATTGTACTTTGTGGTCAAAAGTCAATTTGACATGTTTACAACCTCTGTTCATTATGCAAATTCTTTTGTTCTCATTTGGCTCAAAAAAGAATAAAATTGTATTGAATTCATAGTTTCAGTTGATTTATCATGACGGTTATTAGACTCTCCATCTTATCCTCGCATTTAGCATCCAGGTAGCTAAGTTGTAGCATACACTGTTACTGCACTTCATAAATAATACATGTAAGAAACAAAGTTCACATTTTCTATCATTTGTTTGTTTATTCAAGAATTTTAATATTTTAATTTTTCCCATATTTGCATTACGAATATTTTATTATTTCTGTCATTTTAATTCATTTGACCTCATTTTAGTTTTTTAAAATTCTTTTACTTTAATTATCTTTTCTATTAACCTTGACAATTTAATTTGCTTCATATCTTATTTTTAATGTTATATAATTGTTTTTATTATTTTATACTCACTCGAGTTACTTTAATTATTATTAGTTACTTTTATTATTTGACATTCACTTTTATCCATCCTTTTTTCTGCATCAATCTCAGCTACATTGTAATCGAGAGTCAGTGTACTCAGAGTTTAAAGGTTGATTGATTAATTGATTTTAATTTGTAGCAGAGATGTGAAGCTTGATTGAATAAAAAAACTCATTTTATATAAATAGTTTTAAAATCATTCAACAAAAATAATAAACCTGAAAAAAACTTCTGAACAAAGCTGTTACTTACCCAGCATTCTTCAGTCACCTTTGTTCCTTTAATTAACAGAAAATTAACGCTGATTACCGCAGTTACATTTTTCTGAGTGTGTACTGAGACTGTATCGGTTTATTCTGAGAACATTTCAGCTCAGTAAGAGTTCTGTTTAAACACTAAAACACCAGCGATTTGGGGCTTCTGTGTGTTTTCTTATTAAGAATGAACAGAGTAAAAATCAACAGCTTTGTTAGATCATGTTCACTGCATACAGTGTGAATTCAGCAACAACGGATGACGCACTCTTAAAGGAACAGCACAGATTAAATGGCAGAAATGGTGTCCACTGGTGAGACAGAGCTAATCTAAACATCTGTTGGCTTGTGCAACAAAGCTCCTGTGAAATAAATTAAAATTGATGTTATTGTTAGTACAACATACTTGATGAACATGTGGTTATAATTATTCAATAATTATAAATACATTCATTGCTTACGTGTTTAACTACAGTGTGTACTGTACATATTTGACTAATTTGACAGCAGTAATAGCAACACCACCAGTACCGGTGCTAGGCATGTGGGTGCCTTAAGCACAAATATATATAGTCTCATTCAAAAGTTTGGAGACCCCAGTCAAATGACAAATTTTATTGTTTACTTTCTAATAGCCATAACTTTTGGAACATTTTCCATTCAATTTTTTTCCCCAATGTGAATTTAAAATTTGTTCTCTGTAGAAGATCAGCAACCCCCCATGCACATATGGTTGAAAAAACATCACCAACGTGCCATCCAAGAATGGCAAAAAGTGCCCTGTTGAAAAAAATATTGAGTGGCCCTTTTTTGCAACAAATTATGATATTGATTGAAATTGATAATCTGTCTTAATGAGGGCCCTCATTTGT
Source organism: Crenuchus spilurus (assembly GCA_036984385.1). Lineage (NCBI taxonomy): Eukaryota > Metazoa > Chordata > Actinopteri > Characiformes > Crenuchidae > Crenuchus > Crenuchus spilurus. Next base: position 15,571 of record BRDA01012654.1, on the reverse strand, counting down.
TTGTCTTTCTAAAAGAAAAGGGTGCATTAATGTCCTCAACTGCAACACTACAAGACAGTGTCCCAAGGTGAGCCCTTTTCGGTAGAGATGCAGTGCTGTATAGGGTTCTCAAACAACTGTACATGATGTGCCCAGGTAGGTGCCCCACTAACTGAGAAGTACTCCTCCAGTGGGAAAAATGTGCCCTTTTTTTGCCCCTGGCCTTCAAACATGAGTCTACCACTGCGCACATTAACAAATAATAGTTCCTATTGTTAAATATAAAACTACACTGTAACTACGATTTTTAAGAGAAGTGACAGAATGAAGTAATGGTTAATATCTGCTTTATTCTGACCACACAGTGTGGTACTGTTTTCAAAACCAGTTCTAACGTTTCTGTGAAAAAACAAACCATGTCAAAATGTTTCCAAGTTCAAATTTATTACTCCAAAAAACCAAACAAAACAAACCCAAAATCTACCAAGATGATGTCCATAGGGATGTTTTATTTGCCGTGTTATGCGCAAGGCTGTGATCTGTGGTCGTCACCGTTATTAAAACAAGGTTCACCATCATTGATAGCTGCCAGACTGTGGTTATGGTAGCAATGGGATCCCCAGAATCTTCCAAAAATAGATCAGAAGAGGCAGCATTTTCATTGTTAAACAGTTAAGTGTCATTTGTCATCAGTGTTGTATCTACAAGCATGCTTGCATCAGATGTGCATAAGGGTACTTTTATGTTGTACTTTTCTTTTTTTTTGCCACTAAAAATGTAATCCACTTTATAACGACATTAGAGTAGCAAACGCTAAAGCATTTTTACACGTCTTTATAAACAAAGGTAAAAACAGAAGGTGGGGAGGTTTACAGTAATACTGTATTTATATGAACAACAACTTAACACTTGTTTTTTTTTTTTTTTTTTGACTTTTTAACTCGATACAGAGACCAATGTCAGAGGGGGGCAAAGTCTGATGAACAAAGAATGTGTGTCAACATCACTTCTCCAAGATCTGCTCATCGATGTCGATTATTATACAAACAAAAACAGTGAAATAAACAATAGAATAATAAACACTTTGAGAAGGAAAAGGTGACGTTTCTAGCTTTTTCTTTTCTAAAAAATACAAAAAAAAAAAACAAACAAAAACAAAACCGATGATATAAAATAAAAAAGAAAACTGTGAAACAAACAGACTCTGGATAAGAGAAGCTCGCTTGGTCATTAAGTTGTCCATTCATTCATCTCATGCCTTCAGTCTTTTCCAGCATTTCGTGGACGTTTGTCCTCTAGAGCCTTGTCGAGATTTTTTTTGTGCTGTACAGAATCACTGCTGCACATGGGTCAACTGAAAGCATTAATAATAATAATAATAATAATAATAATAATAATAATAATAATAATAATAATAATAATGGGAGAACTGTCTAAAAGGGAGAACATTAAACAGGCGAGGGTGCTGCAGTGTGCTTCACAAGGAGATGATGGAAGATTGACCAGAAGGTTGACGTTCATCCCAAAAACCAAAACACTTCATTTTTTAGTCTCTAAAAAGGGGGCAGAATGTAGATGTAGGGAAAAAGATTTTGTACAAGTTGCTGTGGCGTGGTGGGTGGCTGCCAACAAAGCCGTCCTGCAGATACACATCACGAGGACTGCCATCACACTGCACCGCAGCGCACACACACTCACACACACACACACACACACACACTCGAGTCCTGTACATGAGTTTCAGGCGATTGATGGTCATCACCCTTACTGCTTTGCCTCCATACAAAACTCCTCAACTCCTCTCCACACTACCTCCAGGTCAAGAGTCCATTAGCAGGGTGAGGCAACCATCTACAGGTGAGAGGGGGATGTCAGGAGAAGCTGCACGTCCATCTCAGTACATGATGGGAGGTTTGGAGTACGGTCTGTTCTCTGGAGAACGAAGAGAAGACAAGATAATGACACGCATTAGTTCATCTGTTGGAAGATGGAGAGAAATGATGTTGCCATGCCAGTGTCACTGCTGAGAGCCAGGTGTACTACTGACCATTAAAATCACCAAGATGGGATACAACACCGCTGTGTTTATATTCAAGCCTGTTGGGACATTTTGTTAGGTTATCTGCACAGTGACGGGTAGCGTTGGTACCAAAATTAGTGACCGTATCCATAACTATGAGATGGTTAAACATCTCATCAGGCAGCGGTTTTGGAGATCAGGGGTGTCCAACTCCAGTCCTGGAGGGCAGCACAGTTCTCAGCTCTGACATTACTGAATCAGGTGTGTTTGAGCAGGAAGATCACAAAACTGTGCAGGAATCCAACCTCCAGGACTGGAGTTTGTGCTAGAAAATTCATCCAAAAAGGTAAACAGTCATTCATCCAAAGGAACATATTTCAGACTTTTTTTTATATTGTTTGAATCATAATTCACTCAAACTCCAAATGAAACACTGTAATAATTGTAATTTCATGATTTTCATGAACTATAAGCCAAACTGACATTAAAAGAAACAAAAAAGGCTTAAAATATCTAATAATAATAATAATAATAATAATATAATAATACTTAATAATAATAATAATAATAATTATTATTATTATTATTATTTTTTTAAATTATTATTATTATTATTATTATTATTATATTTTTTGTGTCTTTTCAAGATACCCAAGACCATTGTACAGCAACACAATTAAAAATTATATAACCAGCAAGAGAAAAGACATACAAAGCTAATAAAATTCAGATACTAGAACATTTTAAGATTTTTTTTTTTAGAAAAGAGCAAATAAAAATAAAAATAAAAAAATGTAATCTGTGTAAACTTTAAATGTAATGATTGTAATGAATATATTGTCTTTATCAATTAAATTATCAACACAAATGAACATTTTTTACTTTTTTTTTCATTCTGAAATGGGTTTTTTTGACGTGGCAGGGTACCTGGCCCATGCCCGGCATTCTTAGCGAAGCCAGTTTAGCAGTTTCTGTTGATGTGAAGCACCAGATCAGAAAAAGACAGCTGGCTGGTAAGGAGCGTGAGCACTGCACTGGCATTTTAATCACAGTGTGCCCAGCTTCCTCCACCACTGCAGTTCATTAAGAGTGGAGCGCTTTTACATGTCCAATGTACCTGTTTGGGGAGGACAGATGAGCTAATATGTATTCAGAATGTAAACAAAGCTGCACTTGAGATGTGGAACAGAAGACTGAAGCGATGTGGGCAAGCAGGACGTAATCCCCCCACAACCCTGTCACTTCCCAACCATCTGAACATCTGATACGAGTGGATACAAGTTACATTTTATTTTGATGTCTGCATATTTATGTGTTTTACATAAATGTATGCAATATATGCTGCAGCAGTGTGTATCATATAAATGTCATATTATGTCATTTGCCAGGTATGAATGCCACGCAGAGACCAGCCAGCAGTGGCGAGCAGACTAATAGAGCTGCTCAGACGGGGAACTGAGGTCGTGTTTTATCGTACAGTGAAATATGAGTTGTAATATCCTGAAGTGCAATTAATTGAGCCCTATGGCTGACAGCAGGCTAAATCTGCCATAGAACTGCAGCACCCAGGGGAGAGGGAATCCAACAGATCATCCACTTCAGGCCGTAATCTGACACAGCAAGATGGACATACAGCCATACTGTTCATCTGTGAATGGACCCGAGTTAAAAATTCAGTACAAAAGTTTTTATTTACATTTTTAACCCTTTAACATTCTGTTCTAGAGCTCATTTAATTCACTAGATCATATTGAAGAAGGTGTTGAACTTAACACAACCTGATTGTGACATCTCTACCAATCGGTAGAGGTATGTTAGGCTAACAAACATCCAATAGAGGTCAGAAATGCAACATTTTCTTGTCTGAAAGCTTCATAGCCACCACAAGGAATAAACTGATGCTGAAAAAAAAACATTAGCGCTGTTGCACCAACACACAGATTTGTCTAAAACGTGAACAAAATTAGCATCTTTATTGTACAGTTTTTGCATTTGTACTTTATGTTCTGGCTATAAAGTGCTCTCGTTGTGTCTAAAGGGCCCCGAGTGGCTCAGCAGGCTAAGACGCTGACACTATGTTTGCCATCAACATCCGAGGCCCAAAAGAGTAAAAAATTGGCAGTGCTCTCTGGGTGGGAAGATGGCACTCTCCCTATCACTCTCACATTGCAATGGCTCAGGCATCTACTGATTGGTCCATTCAGAGCTGGGAATTCTGTGCTTTCCTCTGAGCATGTTGGCTCCTCAATGACGGTGTATCAGCAGTAGTTCGAAAAGAGGTGGTGGCTGCATCACACGCAGTGGAGTTGGCATGTGCATGTCTTCACCCTCCTAGAGTCAGGGACAGGGCAAAGTGATGAGGAGAGCCCCTAACGGATGGGATGTGTTAATTGGCTACTACTACATTGGGAAGGGAAGAAAATTGGTAAAAATATATTAAAAAAATAAAAAACAAAAAATAATAAATTGCTCTATCAATTTCAGGTGACGTTGCATGAACATCATCCTCCTTCCTCCCCACCACCACCAGGTTATTCCCATTCCTGTTGCCCTGGGTTAGGCTCTCCTCCTGCCATCAGTGTATCCAACAGTATCTGCTAAAATCTGAATCCTGCAAGACTTTGGTCAGGATACTCTAATAGACTCTAATACTTAATTTAATCTCTATCTATTACTATATTTTGAATCCGGGTCAGCCTGAGGAGGTTGGGTTCCCCTTATTGAGTCTTGGCTCCACTCAAACTTTCTTCCTCCTAGTCTTAGGGAGTTTTCCTCATCACTGTCACCTCAGGCTTGCTCAAAGAGGGTTAGGGCCTGTATTCCATCACTCCTATAAATCTGTATTTTACGATTCATTGTTTTATTACTCGGTATCATACACCCGAATATTAAAGTACAATTATTCTCTGTACCTGAGATTTAATGGCAGAACTGGTTCTTCTCATCTTCTCAGTTTGGTTATCTGGGCTTCTAGAGAATGCTGAGCTTTGGTCCAGGATTTATGCATTTGCTCAAGGTTCTCTTGAACCTTCGAGCTTCTAGTGTGGCTCGACTTCACCCGCCATATTTCAAGACACGTGGAAGACTGGCATCAAGACTCTTCTCTGTCCTAGAACCCAGGTGGTGGAACAAACTCTGGATAAGAGAGTCTGCCAAATGCCGTAAACGTAAAGCACAGAGAAGACCAGAGTGGACAGTTCTAGTGTTTGTTTGAAAACACAAACCTTTACATGTTCCTGTTCCTTTATCTTTGGTCCACGGCAACAAATTCTACATTAGTTGTAAAGTTAGTTGTTCTGACAAACATTAAGTGCATATTCAGTTTGGTTCCTCGTGCACCTGAGCCAGGTAACCACTTGTCACAGAAATGTGAGTGAGGTACATAAACAAAACTTGGCAGGCTTTTGGATTTTCAAGCACTCAGGGATGTCAAACTCCAGTCCTGGAGGTCCGGTGTCCAGCACCCTTTGGTGAGCCTAGTCATTACCTGCTATGTTGATCAGGAAGATCACCAAACTGTGCAGCAATCCAGCCCCCAGGACTGGAGTTTGACACCCCTGAACTTGATCAACTTTCAGAAAACATTTGCACGCATTTCACAGCCGTGTATCATCTTATAGACACTGTGAGTAGATATGCTGCCAGAGGTGAGGTCTACCCTTTGTTTTGATTCAGTTCAATGCTGTAAATAGACTTGTGTGTGGGGGGGGAGAGGGTGCTCCTCCTTAGGGACACTCTCCACATCCGCTGACCCCATATTTCATATTACAGTATACCTGCTTCTCCCCCGCAGCCACATTTCTTTTCTGCTTCTAATGCAAACTACCCTGTTATAGAGCTTGACTTTTTCATCCCCATATTTTTTCCTTTGCTGCCAATTAGTGGGTTGCAAACGAATGGATATGAATGGTACCCAAGGGTCTCATTTGGTGCATGTACGTCCAGTGCGCTTCAGCCGGAGTAGGTCATTTGTAGTTTTCAGCACTGTTTGCAAGTGCATAATTACCAAAAGTTGGAGCTACGCAACAGTACTTGGACAAACAGGTGAGGGGTTTCAGATGACGGGGCCTGAACACACAGCAACTGTCGCAAGATGCTCTCTCAACACTCCTGGTCCACATCCTTAATTACTTTTCCTCCTCACCTATCCCCCTCCAGCGCCTCATCTCGCTGCCTCCACCCCGCACTTCTTTTAATCGGCTTGTAAAGTGATGTCACCTTCTTTTGTGTTCAGCACTTTGCTGTTCGCGCTGCTTGTCTTGATTAATCAGAAAAGGCACGGGTCGGCGTAATGGGCCAACACCGGCCTGGAACCTGAGAAAGCGTAAAAAGCTTTTAGCTCACCGAACGGGCTCTCTGCAAGGACAATCAAACCTAATGAAATCAGTTGTCAGTGCTAAGCTTGCAAAACTGTGAAGTCCGACTTGGGAGTGAAGCGTGAGCTAATTAGATTTTTGCTGGGCGTAATGGATAAATGTGGCGAGGCGTGGGCGGGGGGGCAGGAGAGTTAAGAGGGGGAGGGGCTGGACAGTGGACTTCATACACAAACTCATGCAGTGGTTCCTCTCACTCATCTAGAGAGGTCCTAATCTGTAGACCTTGTGCGCTTGTTTTTTGGTTCAAAGAGATAGACTTTGCACTTAAGAGATTAATGAAATGAGTTCGGCGAAGTCTTGACCTACCCAAGTTATAAATAGCTATACTTTAACTAATAAGACTGGTTTTCTTGGCTGCACTTGACAAGAAACACAATTGTTGCGTTTCAATGTAAGCGAGACACAAACAAAGTGACTCAGACTGAGAAACAACACTATTCCAGAGGATCTGCAACATGGGGCTACTGTTGCTTGTGCACAGGACGGGGGAAAGGGGCGGGGCTAACAGCCAAAGAGACCTCTGAATGCCAAATGCCATGAAAAGTGATGAGGATTTGTGAATGTTTGTGATATAAAAATGCAATTATAACTGTTCCTGTTATAATTCATTTGCAATGCAATGCACGTGAACTAATTTTTTGAGGCGGAGCTTCTGAAAAAGCACTGAAGGGAGCTTTGCGAGTTCAGTGCCTTTAACTACACTAAAATATGAAATCAAATGGTTGCTGCCAACAGTTCAGTCACCCATCTTATAAGCCTTTCTTCACAGGGGTGTCATGGTTGGGAAAAAACGTCTACCGAATGTGACATGATGCCTTGCCCTCTTGTCACTGTCGTAACGCAGTGCGGTCATCGTTGTTGAGAGTGAGGAATGGAGGAAGCATGACAGCTTAGCAGCGTGACCGAACAATTGCGAACCCGTAGCAGGGCATTTGCGTCTCTTGTTGGCCTCGGGCGTTACAGGGCATGATCAGCTCCATGCTCTCCCTGGTTCCATTCCTCGCTCTAAAGGTCAGGGGTGTCATGGCTCAGCTGCGATCACTAATCCTCAACGCTATGCTAGAATTAGCAACAGCTCCATTCTGCTTCTCAGCAGCTCTGGATGAGTCTTCGGGGAATTAAATGGGGAAGGGGAGGCTGTACCTGAAGTTTGTAGTATAGTTTTCTTGTCTCGCAAGTGAATTCCTAGCAAAGTAAGAGCGAACTTGCCCCCATTCTGGAGAATTATGCAATGAAGATGTTTCTTGGCCTGGGCTTGTCTTTGATCTCTTGGATTTGTAGGTCTAATCTGGTGAGAGTTATGGAGTCAAAAATGCGAGAAGGGTTGAAGATTTTGTCTCATATTTGACTGTAAACCCCCCAGTGACCTACTATTGACCTTTTCCACTGGAAACGAACCTTGGAGGCATCCAAAGGATGAAGACAGAGCCAAGGCTACTCCACAAAGTGCATTCAGTGCTTCTCTGAAGCAGTTCTGCTGTCAAAAACCAAAGAAAAATGGATGGCTCTCTATTTTCAGACTGTGAAACTGGCAATGAGGTGGAGGGAAATGGAAAACACAGTCCCTGAGCCCCCTCCTCACCTTCTTTTTCAACCCAGCACTTAAAAGCCTGTTTCTAGTGTGTCTTCTGTAAACATATGTATTTATTCACCCTCTCCCAGCTTCACATTTCAATAAGATCTACGGCTGAGAGTCTTTAATTTGTCTTCAGACGTGTTGATAATAGGGCCCATTCATCAAAGACAACTTAGGCCAGATTTTTGGAGGTTCTCTAGGAATGGAGTCGAGGTAAGGATGAAAATGTGAGTTGGGGGAGGATGGAGAACACTGGAAACACAAACAGGACTCTGGGAAAATAGCGTCAAACACACATGGAACAACATGAGTTTGTAATCTCTCTTCTGAAAGAGTGGACATCTTCAAAGGGCCTGAGAACACATGAGGCAAGATTTGGGGAAGGGGGAGGACCTCTGCTTAGTATTTGTGATTGTAGCTTTGGAGATGGAGGGGGCTCAACCCTATCTGTGGCCCCTACCAGACCAGTGAAGCTCTGGACCATGTGTTCTGCACATGGGTAGCTACATCTTCCCTCAACCTAGACCTTATCTCTACCTCCACGCTCATTTTGCACAAGGACATGATGAGTGGTGACTGAATGACATCAGATTTTTAAACTAGAGGCTTGTTTGCATCAGTGTCAGGATGCAGGAAGTGCTTTCTGATGTTTACAGTGCAACCCTGCACACATATTAACATCCAGACAAGCCTTAGGTCTTACCTTGTACAGCTGAGTTCTCCTGTTGATTGCCATTATGCTCAGGTTCCACTTCTGGTATCACTTTTTCTAAAAAAAAAATAAATAAAAAAATAACATAACCAATTATAGACCACAATAATTAATAATTAATAATAATTAATATTTTATATAAATTACACAAGTGACATATTTTAAGCCTTGTTATGTTTAATGTTGATAATGTGTGAATAGTAATTTAATCAAATTTGAAATTAAATATTCTAATAATTAGATTCTGGATTTCAGATTTTCATAAACTGTAAGTCGTAATGATGAATTTTAAGGCTTAAAATGTCACGTTATGTATAATGAATATAAAATATGACCTTTTTGAATTAAATTATGAACACAAATGAAATTTTTCCACAATATTCTATTATTTTGATGTAGTGTTAGAGACATCTAGAAAACATGGCAGACTAAGAACCAAATTTGTAAACGTCAGAAAATGTTCTATTAACCAAAAATTGTTAGCTTGTTAGGGTTGCCAGTACACATCCTAGTTAAAAAAAGGTGGCTTGGTGGTTAGCGCACTCGCCTCTCAGCGCTGAGGTCTCCGGTTCGAGTCCCCATCTGGGTGGAGTTTACACCCACATTCCAAAAACATGGAGGTCAGGTGATCTGGGTACTGTAAATTGTCTCAGTGTGTGTGATGGATTGGCACACTGTCCTGGGTTTAGCTACGATAGTGTAATGCCCTGCCCTGAGCGTGGTAGAGGGGTACTGCTCTTTTCCTGTTGGACAGGTTTCACGTCAAGTAATGTAAGGAAAACAAATGCCAAAACTTAGGCTGTGCCACAGGGGTGTATAGTGCACTCCCCCACCCCCAAAATAATTTTTTTCTAAAAGCCGTAATGACTATAACGTTATATTAAAATGGTAATGTTGACATTTTTTGGGATATACTGGCTGCCTGTTTCAGCTGCATATATACCCCTTAAAAATGAAAACATTTAAGTCATTAGCGACCATATATGTGTAGTACTGAGCTTACTGGAGAGTGACGAGACACGTGACATGTGTGATGGATCGCTATTTTTCAACTAATCGATGGATTGGCACACTGTCCTGGGTTTAGCTACGATAGTGTAATGCCCTGCCCTGAGCGTGGTAAAGGGGTACTGCTCTCTTCCTATTGGACAGGTTTCACGTCGACTGCACAATCCTGCTTTGTGAAAGTCTCAGAGATAGTAAAACATGATAGGAACACAACAAAGGTGATTGGTATCTCTGAGGTAGCAGAAGTGAGTACAAGATTGTGACGAAACAGCAGATGCCCTCTGTAGCACACAGCACCCCCCCCCCCCTCAGATGAAAGACAAAAACAAAAGGCATATTTCTCTTAATGAATTCGTGTTTAATCAGCCTTGGCCTATAATTGCCCCTGCACTCCAAAAACCGCTCACAGATGTTCTCATGTGCTCATGGCTCCGGCGTTCGCATTCTGCTTCTGCTAAGATATTCACAATTAAACAAGTGAAATCAAAACAACGGCCGATTACCAAAACAGTTTAGCCTTTGCTAAGCATGTGCATTTAGAGCGTTTATGATAAGCATCGGCCTCCATTTCCTTCTCCAGCGTTATGATGCTAATGCATCTCTAATAGTGGCGGCTAATACGGAAATACCAATATCAGCATTGATAAGGAAACATGAGAGAGAGGAGAGGGAAGAGGAATGGAAATAAAGCTGGGAAGGTGGAACAATGGAGAGATTAGAGGACAGGGGTCACTTATGTAGAGGAAGGGATGGAAAGAGAACATATAGTTCTTTCATAACAATGGGAAATGAAAGTGAGGGATATAATTAGAGAGATAGAGAGAAAGAGAGGAGTAAAAAGGTGGCGCACCATTGAGACTCATGCGGAGGCTCTCGGGGGAGGTGGCCTGTTTGAGGGCTTGTTCCACCTGCTCTCTTCTCTTCGACTCAAACTCCAGAGCCTCTTGCAGTTTCCTTTTCGCCTTCTTCTCCTTCTTCAGACGCTTCTGGATGGTAGCTGAGGGAGGGAGGGAAGGAGGGAGAGAGTGAGAAAGAGAGACGTGAAGTGTGAACTAGTGTAGGCACACAGATGTGTGTGACGTTGGTCGTTTTACGGCAGCTGACGCGGACGCCCACACGATGGGGAAATTCACACCTGAGAGCTTGAAAGTGCTCATTAACACCAACACAACACTGTACATCCACACAGCGAGTTCAAAACAAGTGTGTGGCATCACTGTTCTCACTTTTAAGGTCCTTTACTATATTGTTTTCTTACACTTTCAGCAAAACAAGAGTAATGTTTTCATTTACAGTTTGGAGAAGTCCTCTATTCTTCTTCTATACATGCATCTGTATGACTGAATTAAGCATTACGAAATGGTAAACGCTCTAATTTTCTGCTCTAGATCACATATGAGTCACTATATCTTCTTGAAGAAGGTGTTGAACTTAAAACAATGTAATTGTGCCATCTCTACCAATCGGTAGAGGCACGTTAGGCTAAAAAAACATCCACTAGAGGTCAGAAATGCAACAATTTCTTGAATGAATCATAAAATGTTCAATGTAAAGGGTCGATGGAGTTCAAATGATGTAGAAACCCAAACGGAAAACAATGATTTTCATAGCAAAGTTGCATATTTCATAGTTCTATGCTCTAATTCTTTAAAACTTTAACATTCTGTTCAACCGTTTGGTAGAGGACATTTGAGTGGCTGTATGTTCTCGAAGAAGGTGTGGAACTTAAAACAATGTCATTGTGCCATCTCTACCAATCGGTAGAGGCATGTTAGGCTAAAAAAAACATCTACTAGAGGTCACAAATGTAACATTTATTTGTCTGAATGTAAACCAACAGCTTCATAACCACCACAAGTAATGAACTGGATCAGATGCTGAACCATCAGTGCTGTTGCAACACCACACAGATGAGTGTGGTGTTTAAAAAGTGAACAAAATTAGCATCTTAGATAATTAGCTAATTAAAACCTAGCATTAGCTTATTGTATAGCTTTTGTATTTGTAGTTTATATTCTGAATGTGAAATCTCACTGTATGTTTCATCTCACTGTATGTTTCCAGTGCACATTTAAAAAATCTGTGTGGTCTTAAAAAGAAACAAAAAAAACATTGATAAGCAGTTTACTGTATATCTGAGTCAACATGATAAAGCATTGATGATCCTTATGTACAACTTATATGCATGTGAAATAAGGTTTTCATGTATTCGTTTATTTACTTAATAACTTAATGAAATAATTTATTTAAAATGATTCGTGTTTTTATTTTTTATTTTTAGTTTTAATTATTTGTGTTAGAACTTTAATTTTTACAATTATTTCAGTCATTTTAATTAATCTGCCTTCATTTTATTTTCCTTTTCTGTTTTGCTTTAATTGTCCTTTCTATTAACTTGAATTACTTTAATATTTTCTGTTATTTTTATGTATTTCTATTATAGATATTTTTTATTGTTTTATGCTTATTTGAGTTATTTTATTATTATTACATTTACTTTTATTGTTTGACATGTTCTTTTAACTTATCAGTGCCTCTCTGTGTATCAGCTCAGCTACACTGTAAATGAGGGTCAAGCTCACTGTACTCCAAGTTTAAATAGGTTGATTGATTGATTGATTGATTAGCCAATAAGAACCTTACTTAAAGCCTTGTGTCTTCAGCCTCCGAGACTAAGGCGCTAAGACTATAACCAGAGGATCGTGAGTTAGAGTCCTGGTGATGCTGATGCTGTCACCATCGCTAATACCATGCAATGTCCGCTGGCTCAGGTGTCTGTTAGCTGATGTATCAGAGATGCGCTTTTCTCCCAGCTTTTTGGCTGCCCAGCAATGATGCAGAAAAGAGATGATGGCTGACTTCACATGCATCAGAGGAAGCCTGTGCTAGTCTTCAGCCTCCAAGAGGATGAGTGGGTTGATTGGCTAGCACTACATTTTGGGGAAAATTGGCTCAAAAAATAAAAGAAGGAGCATATAAACATGAATTTATTGGCACCATATCTAATGCCAGGCGTGCGCTAGAGGGTATAAAGCTGTGGAGCAGTGTTCACTAATTCTGGGATGCGTTGGGGATGAAGTGGTGGTGGTGATCACTGAATAAGCAAGTGTCCCTATACAGTGGTAACCCTACTTACGAGTTTAATCTGTGCAGGAGCCGAGCTCGTTAGCTGGTTTGCTCGTTAGCTGGATGCATTTTCCCCATAAGAATACATGTAAAACTGATTAATCCGTGTCAGCCGGCCAATATACAGTATACTTTAATATGCTAAATAATGTGTTTATATGGGTTTTTAAAACATAAACGAGACGACGACGGTGCTCGTGTAGGCTGGCGGCTAAGGAGGACAGGAGGACGGGCGTACGTGTATGGCATGGTTACACTTATCATATGAAAAGTAAAAGTAAAATGTATCTAACTTTCTTGTTCACTACCTTTTGCTGTCTTTGTGTCACTTTCACTAGCACTTTCACTTTCACTGGACAGCGGTCAAAGGTAATGACTGACCTCTTCTTCTACGCTAGCATCTAGGGGATGCTACGACCGCAGCGCCCCTAGTGGTTGGCATACTTGAACTAATTTACGCTACTCCTTACTTGGAATTTTACTTGTTACCTGGAACAAAAATATTCCGAGATCTTGACTCGTTACCTGGAATACTCGTTAGGGATGCTCGTAAGTAGGGGTACCACTGTACTTTATTTGCATTTTAGAGGCTTCGCTTGAGTTTGGGCTTCTCCTCTAGTCTACGTCATGATGTCAGACTACAGAGCTACATTTCCTTTCCAGAGGTTTCAGCTATAGTATCTGGCTGCGTTCGCTGAACTGGTGGTGTTAATACAGCCCTCAACAGCAAGATGAGCGTTAATACAAGAACAGCTGAGCACACCTGACAGCACCTCCGCGCGACTCTTTTGGAACACGTGTAAACGGAAGTGTTTGTTTGTGTGTGTATAAGCATTCGCAGCAATTAACAGCTCTTTGAATACACTTAGTCTGAGACCCCCCACAAGCGCACAACAAACACACACACACTCTTAGAGCTCTATCCCTGTCCTCCGCCACCACCGCGTCTTCTCTCACACCTCTAATTACTTGTGTTTGATTCGCCAAATCCTTCATTTCCTGCGCCATTAGGAGCTGCATTTGAATAGCACGTGCGGCAGTAACAGCCGCGGCTAATAAATTATTGAAGTGTTTGTACATATTGTCGGAGTTGTTATGCAGCCGGCTAATTGGCTTAATTCCTTGGCGCGGGTGGTGGCAGGCGACTCAGTGGCAAATCCGACTGCCTGAAATGTATGGAGATGTTCTTTTGGCAATGCACTGCTATCACTGAGTCAGGGCATATACATATATATCATTTTTTTCTCAAACTCTCATTAGTGTAGATATTAATGTGACATTCTGATTAATTTATTACTGCAAGAACAGAGTGGCAGGATATTGTCTTTTAAATACTATAATGCAGTTCTTTGTCTTTAATTACGATGACAAACTGCAAAGTGTACAGCGTCTAGCTTTTCACGTCAACAAATAATAAGAACAAAAAATAATATAAAAACATAATCAAGTCAACCACACTTCTGTGAAACCAACCTGTCCAGTTAGGAAGCAACACTGACTGTGAATC
>BRDA01012653.1:48398-64454 GCA_036984385.1 Crenuchus spilurus | reverse complement strand
TATATGACAAGAAAAACACACATTCCACTGGAAATAAAAATCACCCATCACAGGTAATCCATGACACAGACTTATGTGAAGACTTATGGGAAAAGTAATTTATTTATTATTTACAGCCCAAAGCTGTGCCTGGGGTCAAACTCCTCACAGACCCACCAATCTCTCCCCTGTCATTGGCCAATTAAAACATTCCAGCACAACAGTCTTTGTTTTCACTGTGGCCCATTAACTCGTAATTTACTGCTAATCTGTAAACCAAGACAAATTCAAGCTGCAGCTGTGCTCTTAAATAGGTTATAAAGTGGCACGTGATGTTGCTTACTCACTATTTTGACCATCTGTCCACACAAACGGAAGACAAGTCCAGTGCAATTTTTGTATGAACATTTTCTATGAGCTTAGCAGACAGTAGGGAAACTGTAAATGTTCTCTATTGCCCCAAGCCAGACAGTTGGATCATATTATTATAAAACCAAACCATCTAATTTTGGGAACCTGTGGCATGCAAGAATTTTGTTGTATCAGTTCTTGCCAGGGTTACGCTCTATTGATCATTTCAACATCACTATTTTTTCCAAATATACCATGTGTGAGAGTATTAGGTTACATTTTGGTTTGCGTTAATTAACTAAATCAAGCTTCTAGAGTACTATTACTCTGTCAAAGGAAGGTCTTAGAAATCCTATATATCTTGCTAGCTTGTTCTAAGTGTATTGTTTTCTTCTGTTGAACTTTACACCACAAGAAACATTATGCAGTACTCTAAACATAAAAAATTTAATTTTTAGATTGAAATATACAGTTTTATTCATTTTATGCAATATGTAAAATGTTCTTTCACAACAATCAGAAGCAACCAGCAAAATACAACTATTATAACTATGTTGTACTAACTCGCACTTGTTCTAACTACAAGAACAACAGCACTACTTCATTTGAATGATCAAACATTTTCAAAACAATTATGAATAGGAAATGTTGGACACTATATGCTACTAAGTTAAATTATACCCATGAGACAATAAAAGCTCTTTTCTGATTGGCTGGCAGGTGTCTATTAATTATGCATAATTTTTCACCTTTGAAGTAGATCTGGTAAAACTTTTCATCACCATTCTATATCAGTGATCTGGAAACTTTGAAAAGTAACCATAACAATCAAGCAAAAAAGGCTAGATTTGGCCCCGAATGGCTCAGCGGGCAAAGACGCTATCACTATGACCCAAGGATCGCGAGTTTGAATCCCGGTCATGCTGTTTGCCATCAACAGCCGGGGCCCAAGAGAACAAAAATTGGCAGTGCTCTCTCTGGGTGGGTAGATGGTGCTCTCACTCTCCCTATCACTTTCACGTTGCCATGACCGCTGGCTCGGGTGTCTACTGATTGGTCCAATCGGGGCTGGGGACCCTGTGTGCCTTCCTCCGAGCGCATTAGGCTCTCCAGTGATGGTGTATCAGCGGTGGTTCGAAAAGAGGCGGTGGCTGCTTCACACGCAACGGAGGAGGCTTGTGCTTGACTGCACCCTCCTAGAGTCAGGGACATTGCAAAGTGATGGGGAGAGGCCTAACAGAGGGGATGGGCTAATTGGCTAAAACCTAAAAAAAAAAAAAAAAAAAAAAAAAAAGGCTAGATTTGCATCATCATCCTCGTCCATCACGAAAAAAAGTAGTAGCCTACCGCAAAAGGATTGGCATCTTTTTACATTATACCTCATGTTTTTTTGGTTTTTTTGCATACAAAAATGCTTAAAATTTATTGAACTTGTGTCAACCAGAGTATAAGTGATAATGTACTATGAGGTGTCCCATTATAGAATTTACCAAGTCATCCAACTATCAACCAGGACAAAATATCTAGGTAAATATGACATCACACAATGTTAATGTGTTATTTTAGGCTAGATTTGTTAGTCAGTATCATCGCTAGCTCTAACATATCAACAGATACGGCAAATAAACCACTTGAAATTACTGACCACAGAGAATAACAGCCTGTGAGACACTAGACTGGAATAGAGGGATGACAGGAGGGTGGAGACTAAAGTGGAACAGGTAGGGACAGGTTCCAGAAAGGGAAGGAATGTGGATTATTTGGAGAGTCCACAATACATGACTCCTGGTTGGACCAAACTAGCACAACAAGCCACCATTAATTCTTTATCTTATCAACAAGAGCAGTGCTAATATTGGCCTCCACAGAGAGGCAAGAGACTGAAGTCTAGTGACTGCCAGCAGCTTAAGTAGGTGGGAGTGAACAGCAAGTCCCTCTAAACTACATGTCCTTCATTTTCAGTTCCCCTGATAAAATGGCCTCTTCTGTAGATCAGCGTTCTATTTAAGTCACAGTCGCAGGTTGCTGAGCAACACAGATGTGTGGCTATGACTGGCTTTAAATGATGAAACTTTCAAGAACTTTAGTTACTTGAAACCCAAACCAAAGACTTGTTTGATGAAACTCATTTGTTATAGTCAATTAAATAAATGCTATCTCAGATGTAGAGGATCAACAAAGACATAAATGACACCAAATGCTTAGAAACAGAAAGTCACATAAAGTAGGGTGACCAGATCCGAGATGGTGCTTGAACATAAATTGTATTATTATTATAAATTTTTTATAAATATTGACAAATTATTATTTATATAATATATTATATAGTATTATAATATAATATATTATTAATAACTTTTACATTTACTATGAATAAAATAAAATAATAAATAATAAAATGAATATTAATCATTAATAAAATATTAATACATTATTACATATTATTCAAAATAATAAACTGTTAAAAGCATGTAGCATAAAATTATCACTCAATCCTTTTCAGTCAACTTCACTTCAGCTTATTATCACCAATGTTACACTTATGTTTGGACTGTATGGTCAATAGACCTCATTTACACATAATTATACCTAATTTTTGAGAAAAAATAAGCAGAAATGCTGAATTATTTTGATAATAGTTACACTTGGAGGCATATAAATAGATGGCTTATCACAGACTGGTAGACACACGCACACAGACTCAAATGTTAATGTTTATGTTTTATTATTAAACCTCTGATATTAAACTACTCCTAGCTGACGTGACACAGACAGAACAAATGCTCAACATGTAAACAACTTACAGCTGAAAACAGATGCTGTTTGAAGGAGTGACAGCGGCGATGGCCAATCACACGTTAGCAAAAAACGGAAGAGCCAATCGGTGATCTTGTGAGCAGCCTAAAGGGAAATTGGATTTCTGCTGGGTCCTAATGCTCGCCCAAGTACATTTAATATAGCGTAACATCTCACTCAAGCGAATCGAACGAAATGGGGGAGGGCGAGACAAGTTTGTGAACAAAACGCTTCTCGAGTAAAACAAAATGTGAAATTCCACCCGTAAGTCTCAAAAAGAGGACATGTCCAAGTAAAAGAGGATGTCTGGTGACCCTACATAAAGCACAGTTATTTTCATCAAAATACATCACCAAACTGATTTCATTCAACATACCAGAGAAAATAGATAAAATATAAGATGTTCTATTAGAATTTTGTTGTTTATTTGCTGGTTATCAGTTTAACTAGCTAGCTAGCTGTCAGTTAACATGACAGCATTTGGAATAGCTGCAATTGTGCTGCTTAGCCTATTAACTTACATTGTTAGCCTGTTGTATAATGATCTATATAGTTAAATTACTAATTGTGTCATGTTACAGATAATGTAAAAATAGATTAAATAGCACATTGGATATGATTTTATATAAACTGAATGGTACTGATCACTGACTGCGGTTTTGTCATCATCCTGTAATCAAGTTAGGAGTTCCGGGTTTAAGAGCTCTTTGAGAATTTTTAATTCTTGAGATTTATTAAATTGCTTTCTTGTTAGATAAAAATTTTCCAAATTGGATATTTTTTTCTGTTTTACATTTATCAGAAATATGAAGTTGAAATTTGAATATTGCTACATGCTAGCTAATGCTACATAGCATTAAACTGATACTGCTAGCCTCACTGACATACCTACAAAAACCAGCAAACCATTACCAGCATGGTTAAGATACTTTGACAGTTAGCCTACAGTTTGAGTAACTGGTGTTGGTATATAAAAGTGATCAAGTTTAATAGTAGACTTCATGTGACGTTAATTCAGTGTGCTGGCATGTTAGCTGCTTGTAGTACGAACATACTATGAAGCTAATAGCATGGACCACAGAATGATGTAAGACTTCAGTGGTCTATCATGTTAACTAGCGAAATAATCAATCTAGTGTAATAAACCAGTTTGAGGCATTATTTTTCACATGTAGTCAACATAATCATATTTTGTTCCATATCATATGTAATAATTCATGTGATTACTCATGTGCTCTTTCTGTAAGGGATGTATGCAACTAGTCACATGAAAGTTGCACCATGTAAAGCCAACCTAAGTACAGTTAGATACAGTTAGATATTAATTTTACAATAACTAAATCCCTCTTGCATAAAACAATGAATCATTTCCAAGCCACAGTCTCAGGCTGCTGTGTAACAGATATGAATATGAATACGGTTACATCACAAAGAACAGCATATAGAACACATTATGTAGTATAAGTTCCTAATACACTACTATATAATATAAATATTTAGACATTACTGTTTAAATGTTATAATTTACTGATTTCCTGAATGAAGTTAACACATAGAACATACACATATTAGTATTGCAAAATTTGTTTATTTGCTTTTATATTTGAAAAATTCTGCAAAAAATAGATACTGTGCACACAAAATAAGTCATATTTATGTTTGATCCTTGTGAAGGATGTATTCTTTTACTTTTTTCAGTCTGGGACCCCTTAGCGTGTCAAAAAAATCCATGCAACCCCCCCACATACACACACAAGATGCATAATATACCTGCTAAGAATTAGTAGGTGATTAACATTTAACTATTATTGACACATTACTAACTTTGCAAAAACTGTGGAAAAGACCTTATATTGGATACAAAGTGATTTCTACTCTGTCCCACCATTTAACACTTCCACAAAGTGAGTGTTATTCCAAGGAAGGCTAACATTGACACCCTGTGGCCATTTAACAGGAAATGTAGGAAAGCTAATATTGACACAGCCAGACCACAGTCTTTTTAAGGCAACCTAGCAACAATGAGCAATATAAAAAAATGAATAAGCTCTCATTATCTTGTACTTTGTATTGTAATGTCTGCTTTCAGAGGCCTGACTATGTTCAAATGAATGACTAGAAGTGGGCTTTCCGTGGGCTGAAAACCCTTAAACTGTGCCCTGCCTTGGAGGAGGATGTAGACAAGCACATGACGACAGTGTTTGGGCTTTGTGGTGGTGTTTCTGTGTGCGGCTGTGGTGTATCTGTGTGTTTGCATGCACACATTTGTGGTTTGGAGCCTGTGTGGCGTGTGTGTTTTAAGCTGCGTGTCAACACCTGTCCGCTCTCCTGATGACATCCGCCATATTGAGACAAAGGCGTGATTCTGTCTGTCGGACGCCTCATCAGACAGGTATTTAACTGCAGCTCTGAACCTCCTCATGCCTCAGGCCTCAGCATACGTGTATTTAACAGGTCCAGACAAGCTGAACAATCCCAAAACTATGGACTGAAGTTAGGTTTTATTTACTGAGCTTTACAGCCGACACCACATTTATGTCACTTTTATAGCACAATATTTTCCACTATTCAGACAATGACTACAGTTTACAATGACAGCATATTACAGCATTATACAATGACAATGACTATAGTTTAGACAATGACAGCAGTTTATGACTATATAATCATTCTGTCATATCAAAACCATGTAACTTATTTTCTGCACCATTTGAGCACAGCAGCTGACTGAGCATTGATTGAACTTTTCCTGATTAATGGTCCAACAGAAGTAAAATCGATATATTAACTAATAGGGATAAGATATTGTTATGTTATGTTAACACTTTAAGTTAAGAAATATGTGCCTAAGTTACCATTTTTCTTTGTTAGCACAGTGATAATGTACATTTTTCTAGTGGGTGGGACCAGAGACATTAGGGAGTTTTTCCTTGCCACTGTTGCCTTCAGCTTGCTCACATCGGGCTTAGATTCAGATTGCTTGATACTAATTATGTAAAGCTGCTTTGTGACAACGCCCATTGTAAAAAGCGCTATATAAATAAATTTTGATTGATTGATTGATTGATTAGTAGGAGACTGGTTGAATAAATGGGACAGCCCATAATGATCAATATGGTGACTACAGCACAGAAGTCGTCTTTAGAAATAGAGTAAAGTTGTCTCATGTCAGTTGAGGGGGTTATGACAGGCCTATCCCAATCTTTCATTGAGGCATGCACAGATTTATATACCGTATGCATTGTCATATACAAAATGCGCAAACCATAACCAGGGATGTAGACTAGAGAGGTATGCATGCCAGGTAAGTCCAGTTAAGTTCTTTTTAAATCTTTTTCTATCCCAGTGACTCTAAATCTGTATATTAAATGTTAATATCTCATTCAGTTTCAAATATATCAGTCTCTCCCCATTCAAAGAGGTAGGAGTCTGGTCTTGTATGGCTGGAAATAGCTGCCTGGCATTAACCAAGATGGGGGCGGAGTGAACAGACTGATTGTATGACTTTGGTGAGACATATTACTGTACCCACAACAATATTGGAAAATGTTGTGAATTGTAAAATCTACCAACCCTGGTTGAGTTCTTAAAATGATGATGATGACTGATGAAGAGCCACTTTTGATGACCTAAATAACCTTACTGTCAACTCTTCTTTGTTGTGTTTGCATGAAGAAGATAAAAACACATGTAAAAGCCCAATGCAAGTTATTTTTCTAAAATCATGCATCCAATGCAAGAACCATTTAGAATCCTTAAGACTATTTTTTAAAATGGTCTCAGATCAGATCTGCTGGCCCCGGATGCCTCTGAGCCCACTAAGCTCTTGAGCTGGCTAGACGCACGCAAACAATCTGTCTTCCGGCTTCAGGCTCTGGGTAAAGCTCCTTGCTGCCAAACTGAACTATCCCAAATGATGTAGCTGTAACAGCACAAACCCTGCTCTTAATAACTCAGGGGCTTTACACAGTGCAGCAGTCGTAGTGATTCCCTATATTGAACACCTGCCAAAATCTCCAAAGTATTGCACAGCAGTGCTAAAAAGGGCAGCATGCCTTGTAGAGTTAAAGAAAAAATGAACTTGTTTTTCAAATGTTCTACATAGTATGGTCTTTAAGTACCTTTGAGGATATTTGAGGATCTATCTTTAAACAACGTCTCAAACATCAGGAAATGCATCCATACTTGTGATATAATTCTCATAGAAAACAAATCTCCGGGGCTCTGAGTGGCTCAGCAGGCTAAGACGCTGACACTATGACCAGAGGATCGCAAGTTTGAATCCCGGTCATGCTGTTTGCCATCACAAAGAGAGCAAAAATTGGCCTCTCTCTTTCTCCCTATGGCTCAGGCATTTACTGATTGGTCCATTCGGAGCTGGGAACCCTGCGCTTTCCTCTGAGCGTATTAGGCCCCCCAGTGATGGTGTATCAGCGGCAGTTTGAAAAGAGGCAGTGGCTGCAGGAGGAGGAGGCTTGACTTGACTTGACTTGACTTCACCCTCCTAGAGTCAGGGACATTGCAAAAGTCATGGGGAGAGTCCTAATGGATGGGATGAGCTAATTGGCTACCACAACATTGGGAAGGGGATAAAAGATTGGCAAAAGAAGAAGAAAAAAGGTAGACATCTGATTCCTATCACTTCCACAAGTCCTGTCATGTTTCCTTGCATCACATATTTCACATCAAACAGTCTTAAGGACTCAGTTATATAGAATTTTTTAACTTTTAATCTCTTAACTATCCACGAGTTGTACGAGTTGTAGGAGTTTCCATCTGAATTTGCATGCCCAAATCTTGGGATTTCATACAGCACAATGAAATAAAATGTAAACAATGAAATGTAAAATAACCCTTTAAATGAATAGAATGAAATGTGTCATTTGATTTGTAATACAATATCACCTGCTTATGATTTACAGCTGAATACAGAACAACATAGGAGCGTTAGGACAAAGATGGCTCAGTTCTGTTTATTTGGGACTTAATTAGTAACATTAGTATCCAACATTAGTAAAGAACAGCAGTCAACAAATCGGCAATACTTTTTCAGTGTTTTATTCCAAAATATGGCAGAATGTGAAGCAGAATCTTTAATCAGTAGCTCAAAATAGGCAGAAATTAGACTAGGTGCATACAACAAAGCTTTCATACAATGCCTCCCTTTTATTAAAATATCAATTCATCTCTGAATTTGAGGAAAAGATGCTATTTAAGAGGATAAAACTGATTTTTTAGTCCAAATCAGGCAGACAGTTCTGGTCTTCTTTCTCTCTCTGTCTCTAATATTTGTTTCTCCTCCTCCACACTCCTGGCCTACTGTTTCCTT
Source organism: Crenuchus spilurus (assembly GCA_036984385.1). Classification (NCBI taxonomy): domain Eukaryota; kingdom Metazoa; phylum Chordata; class Actinopteri; order Characiformes; family Crenuchidae; genus Crenuchus; species Crenuchus spilurus. Next base: position 55,999 of record BRDA01012653.1, on the reverse strand, counting down.
CCTCTCTTATTAGCCATCCGGGTGAAGAAGCAGGTGAGGGGGCTGGAGGAACAGACTCAGAGACTGTAGTCTGTAATTTGCTCAGGGTGTGGGGGAGTTGTAAATTAGCTATGGCCAATAAACAGGTGGTATGCTGCTCCTAATTGCGATGGCATCAAATGACAATGAGCGCAGTAAATGAAGCACAGATGACATTCGTCTTCATTTAGGTATACATCATTAGCTCTTTCCTTCATATTCTTCCTTAACTTCTTCTTTTAATCTCTTTTTTCTCTAAGTACCCTTTATGTACACTTAGCAGCTCCACATGTAAATAATCTGCAATGTTTTTGCCTCTGCTTTGACTTTGGAGTTTAATTAATGGCTTCTAATCCTCTGGACAGGCATATTAAAGGCCGCAAGGACCCTAATGAGGTGCTGTTTCAGTAAGATGCAGAAAGTGACTAAGCTAAAAAGGCTGAGACTGTCCTCAGAGGGATCCGGGCCTGGTTTAAAAACACAGAGCCAGGCAATGCAAAGAAACTACACAAGCATCCACAGAACGAGTGCATAAATTACTCTTTCAGGCAAAGGAGGAGTGTCCGTATGACAGCACTTTACCACACACACAGACACAGATCAAAAAGCCTCTCAGTCACAGAGGACAAGTGGGGCATTCTTCGCTCTCTAAATGTCCGTCATCGCCAAGCTCTTGGTTTACCTCGCCCAACCTATGAAACAGTGCCAAGTTGGGCCATCCGGCTAGTAGAGTCACTATTCACCCATCGCCAGTCACTCTTCAGGGAGTCTGGCCTTGTCCACAGAGTGGCCAGTATGAGGACCATCCACACAACCCCTGCTAGTGAGTGTACCAGGACATTAACCCCTCCAAATGTAGCGCACATCAACATACACTACAATTATAAATACAAACAAACATATACTGTATTACAAGGAAAAAAAAAATAGGTTTACAAATTGCCTGCCTGCCTGCCTGGGCGATATGGCCAAATATTTTATCACGATAATTTTTTCTATATTGATCAGTCGCGATAATTATCACAATATTACATTTTCTAACACTGTCATAGTTTTAAAAATCTTTCTGAAAACATCAGACTAAATACATGAAATGTTACTATTTAAAATATGAAATTGTTTATTGCCAGAACATAATATTGTAGCATCCAGCTGGACGTGTTGAAAGGATGGACGAGAAAGACGTTTACAGTCGTCGCTTTATTGTTGAAACTTACAATGATTGCTGTCGGCCGCAGACACTCCATAATAACAACAGGCTAGAGAGCTAAGCTAATATGCTAATGATAGCTAGCACTCCGACTGACACACACACACACACACACACACACACACACACACAGTGAGCCCCCTAACAAGCAGGAGTATTAGACTTCTGAACTCACTGTCAAGCTGCTTAGAAGCGAAATGGAAATTATCGTTAATGCTTATCAAATTCTATTGTTCCGACTTATCATCGTCATCGAGGGAAAAATTATTGTGAAAAAAATCGATATCGTTTTATCAGCCAGCACTGTTGTATACTAGCACTAATGCTACTGCATTTTAATTATGACACCCAATATGGATGCAATGATCACTATTATTAATATCATTAATGTTATATACTATAGCACAATGTCAGATTTAACTAAGGATGTAAATCTGTATCAGTAGTTTGATCAGAGGAGGATGGATCCCCTTTGTGAGTCTGGTTCCTCCCAAGGTTTCTTCCTCCAACCTTGAGGGAGTTTTTTCCTTGCCACTGTTGCCTTTGGCTTACTCACATTGGGCTTAGATTCCAATTGTTTGATACTAATTATGTAAAGCTGCTTTGTGACAACGCCCGTTGTAAAAAGCGCTATATAAATAAATTTTGATTGATTGATTGATTGATATACTATTAAAAGCTTTCTTTTAATAGCTTCAGTTGAGGCTCAAAGAGAATGGTTAAGCGAATTAAGGCATTCTAGTTTACAAGCACTACACCACGCATGGTTTAACTTTGCTTTCTAACCAACACGCCACTCGTATAGAAACTGTAGGTTTGTTTGGGGTAATAAAAGTGGAAGTCTGTGATTTGTGGTACCACACTAATCCACTCTTGCCATTTCTCTCTATCTTTCTCTCTCTCCCTGTGGCTGATGGCCACCTGCCCATCACAAATTAGCATCCTTGCGTTTCCCCTACAAACTAAATATAAGCAAAATTAGCAAGTCTAAAATTCACACCAGAACCACACGCTCCACTGTTTGACACTAAGCTCCTGATTTGAGTTCTGTAAAATTAAGCTTATGAGCCTTCTGATGCCCATTTACATTTACTCTACTGGCTTATTCTAATCATAGGTTAGAAACCACATCCCTGAGATGAGCTTGGTGGTGTACATTAACTACATGGAATCGCTCACGTTGCCAGTCTAAATATGTTTAGGCTAAGATGTTATCTAATGAAGAGAAAAACACTGAACAGAACTCTGACTAACTAGAAAATAAGATAAAAGGAAATGAAACACTGTCTAGGAATGGGACACAACTGGCAAGTAATGACCATAACAGTTACCGCCAAAGGTAAGGAGGCATCATCATCTAGGCTTGCACTCCATCACACCTGGCTAGCTGCATGACATCAGATACGATCTGTTTGTACTTGTTTGTCTGTTATTAGGACTGTCCTGTGCTGGTTCCATAGCCTAGCCCTACACTGTTAAAATAAAGACGCCAAAAAGAGTTCTTTGGAGCAATAACACTGGTTTGGATTCCTGCACAGTTTGATGATGTTCATGCTCAAGCACACCTGATTCAACTCAAGATAATTACCCAGTTTGGCTGTGGTGTGAAATCAGAGGAACCAGCAAACTGTTCTGGACTCCAGCCCTCGTTTCCCCTTCAATTGATTGTTCTTAAAATAATTGTTTTTGTAAATGAAGCATACATGTAAGCCAAAATTTAGGAATGTTTATTTTTCACAGTCTAAACCTGTTGTAGTACTGCTTTAACTACTTGATCCAGCTTCTTAACGTGTTCTTCCAGGGTTGAAGTGGGTGTGTTCAAGCAGAGGAAACAACAAAACATGCAGGTTAGAGGTACTACCGAACCAGGATTGAGAATCATTAGGTGGTCAACAGTCTACTCTTAAACTCCAACACAGTTTGGTCAGGTGCTCAAAGACCAGAGCTGAGTTTCTTCTGTACAAAAAAAGGTTGCATTGTGATGTATGATTCAAGCATCAGCATCCTTCAAATTAGTTTTGAAGCCAAGAGCACGAGGCATTAGTATGCAACCACAGTCTTTCTTTGGATCTTATAGAACATCCAGAGTTCACTAGTAAGTCGAGCTACTCTTAATCAAAGGTGCCAACAGAGGTTCTTTGAAGCGATGCTTCAGATGAACCACTTGTGGCTTTCTTGAGAACCTTTCATTAGATGATTCTTTGAAGAACAGCATTAATGAATTGTTGAAGCACTAACATTATACATTTTAGGGAAACAAAAATGGTTCATGCGCCAATGAACTCTTTACAGTACACACAGTCTTCGTTCATGTTTGTAGGCATCTCTGTCTAGCTTCTTTGTCAAAAGGTAGAGATCCACACACACTTAAATCCCCTCAGATTGAATAATCAGAAGCTCTCAATGAATGAGGAAGGCACATAATTGAAAGTTGTCTTATGAAAGTAATGAAAGGATGCTGGAAAACCTTGGCCCTTACCTCGGGAAGCAAATGAAAGAGCAGAAGAAGCAGCACCTACCTTGCTGAGAGTCTTCCACTAGATCCGGTTTCCTTGCAATGTGCTTTCTTCTATGCCTCCCTCTCCCTGTGTGAGAGCGTGGTGTGGTGTGGCTTGACTGAGGAGGGGGGTGGGGGGAGTCGAATAGAGAGAGAATAAGAAAGGAAAAAAGGGAAAGAGAGAGAGAGAGAGTGGGTGAGTGAGCAAAAGAATCGAAAGCTGCAGGGCAGAGAACAAGAAACATGAAACCAACGGTGGTTCTCAAACAATCATTCCCCCTCTACCTCTTTCTTTTCCCTCGCTTTCCTCCCTCCGAGTCTCCAGCTAGAACCCTCCCAGGCTGCGGGACTGAGGGAAAGGGGATTTCACTTTTTTTCAGTCCAGATTTAGAAAGGAAAAATTGAAAAAATAAGGAGATCTGTGGAATGGGAAACACACAGCCACAAGGCCTACGAGTAAAAATATTACCCGAAAGATGGTTTCCTTTTATAAAGCGCACTGGAAATTACAAGCAGCTTCTCATTATCCCAGCCTTGACTTCTTCTAAAGTAAGCAGTGCAAGCAACTGTGCCAACTTGTGCTAATATACTGAAAAAGCCAAACGCAGGTGGAGGGATGAAAGCGCTTGAACTATTGTTTAAAAGCATGGTTTGGCATGATGTAGGAATGTCCCCCAGATGTAGTTGATCAGCCAAGACATGTCTGGAGTCCAAATTCAGCTTCTAGAACTCTGATAATAATTTTACTAACAAACGCTAAAACTAAACAATCATCTAAAATTGTCAAAAAATTATTTAAAGTTTTAAAAAATCACCAAAATGTCTTTCAATCCACTTCAAAGGAACAGAACAGAATACAGCTTGGCTTACTATGACATATAAACGGTAACAAAAATTCACAGTATAGCTGAAATTTTTGTTACTTTCAAAACTGTTCTGAGTTAAAGAACTGATCACTTATCAGATTCCTCCACATTCACATGACATTAACATTCAAGAACACTGATTTTAGATCACTATCATTATCCTTAGTCTTGATGTGATTTAAAAATGGCTGCCACAGCATTCAGCTACACAAGTGTTTGTGCATTTTAATGTTCACAGAAAGTCATAATGTCTCCTAAAGGGCATAAACAAAGTATGCAACCTTAATTACTATATAAATCCAGCTTGAGAGACATTTGTTGCTGTATTTTTACAGAAACAACTGGGTTATTTTTGCTGATTTTTGAGTTCTGGTGTTAAACTAAAAAGCAAAATACAGTTGACATTCCTTTAATGACCTGGCAAAGGGAACTGTTTTGAGTGTCACAGAGCAAAAGGTGACAGTTAAGATGTGCATTTGTTCACTCATCTACAATTTTCCTTACATCATTCTTTCCATCTACAGTCCTTCATATGCCCGGACATGCACTTAAAAGCACCTGAGACACGTAGTTCAAAACTCTTATGCAATGCACATGTACACAGTCTGTGTTCAGTGTGAGGGCCATGCAAAATTTTAGACTAGAATGTGATTGCAATATCAACCCTGCCATCCAAAGTCAATGGACAATGATGAAACCCTGCATCATGTGTAGACAGCAAGCACACGCTCAAGTTCACACACTCAGAGCAGAGCCAAAGCCATATGCCATTATCAGTTTCCATACCTGTATCTACATAAGATCTCAAAATATCCATATCTGTATAAACCATAAGTGTTGTTTTCGAATAATACAGAAATTACTCTTCATACAAATAATCTCGGATGTGTGTGTATGTGTATAATTACGGGTGGGTTCTGAAAAGTCTCTGTGGCTTTTTATTACCCTGTAATCACACACACCCACAGCCAAACCACCCGAGACTTCTCAGCCCTCTCCCAGCTTCCGCTTGGGTTTAGACTTATAGGCTCACAGAGGTCAGAGGTTAATTGTTGTCAGGCCCACCAGTGCACACTCACTGCTACTGCAAGAGTTCTGTAGAAGTACCCCTAAGCTGGCTTACAAACAAACCCCAAATATTAAACTAAGGCTATGTAATATACTGATTTTTTAAATTCTTCATCAGGACCAGACTGAGATTGTGGTGGACGAATTATATATATTGCTACCACACCTTTACAGGTTTTGCAAATCAGACTGATATACTGGTCGACTGATAGTATTGGTTGATATATTGAGGTCCCATAAATTTGTACTTTATTACTTATTTTAACTGATTTTCTCCTCAATGAGTTTGATAGCCAATATACCTGACCATTTGTTGACTTTCCTATAGCTCGTAATGTCACGGACTCTAGGAGGGTGTAGACTCACAGAGGCCTTCTCCGATGCACGTGAAGTCAAGCTCCGCCTCTTTTCAAACTGCTGCCAATACATCGCCAGCCAACGCTCGGAGGAAAGCTCAGGATTCCCAGTTCTGATGGATCGCCTGGCAGATGCCTGAGTCATCTGACATTACTTAGTAGTGCTGGGGAGAGAGTGTCATCTTACTTGTCCATTGAGAGCACGGCCAATTTTGCTCTCGCAGGCCCCGGCTGCCGATTGGAAGCAGCATGATAGGGATTCAAACTTGCAATTCTCAGATCGTAGTAACAGCAATTTAGTCTGAATAAATTTGTACTTTATTTATTTTTAAATTCATTTCTTGGTTTTTGCATTGTCATGGCTGACAATAACGAACGGTTCACTTTTAAATTACATCAATATACAAATTAGATTTCTACCCTTTTTTAAGTTTTACAAAGAAGAACACAGCACCACAAAACAATAAAATCAAGAAACAATGGCTCATTAAACACCAATATTTATGCTTAATAGAAACCAGCAAAATCATCCTGCCTCCTGTACTACATATACTATTAAGATGCGAATGGAAAATACAAACAAACACATTTTACTTTGATACTCTGACAGAGATGTGGGAGCAGAACACAGTATTAGTCAGGGCCTCTGAACTGAGCAATTCTGTTTGAAGTTATGTAAACAAAAAGTTTATGTAAACAAAAATCAGAAGACTTTTCAGAAGTCATTATTTTTTGAATATTATTTTTCACGTGTGCAGCATTCAGCCAGATGTTTTGGTGATACTTCATCAGGAATTGGGGAAAAAATGAGTCTTAACACGTGTTGGACAGCATATCAAACATTCTGTAGCCTTTATGGTCAATTTTTTGGTTTCACATCATATCACTGTAGTCACACAAGAACAAAAAGGTTACATTGACATGAGCTCTGTGCACAGCACCTTCAAGATGGCCATCATATTGGTGACAAAGCCTAACAGGTTTCCCTTTTCTAGAAGCTTGTCTAAAACTGGATCATCGCCTGCCAAACCTTTTTAATTTTATGTGGGCGTTTCCTTACTTTTGACACACCCTGTATTGCAAAGTATTTGCTACAGCAGCAGTGTGTAGCAATAAAACAGACATACGATATTGTGGTCATATCCTGCACCTGGAACTGTGTGTGAGTCTGTGATCACAAATCCTAAGTTTAATATACTGTATGTGGCAGGTGCCAAAACACCTGAAATCTTTTTCTTTTTGACATGTTTCCCATTTTTCCCTGAATAGGGGAAAATTCCACTGACTGAAATTTGATGAAGGGGATTTTTTTTCTCTCTCTTTATTTTTTACTGAAATCAGTAAATTAGTGATTTCCTTAAACCCTGAAACAGCCAGGAAAAACAGGAGTGATATCAGCTATAAACACAAGCATAAATGAACCTGCACAGTTCTCCTGTCATACAAGTCAGTGTGTTCTGTCACCCAGAAGAGCAAAAGACAACTTTATTGTTCTTTTAAAAAAGAGGAGAAACATCTGTTGTAGCTCTTTCAGTGTCTGAGGAGAGAATGTGCTCTCTCTCTCTCTCTCTCTCTCTCTCTCTCTC